>JAAGNO010005639.1:5868-23578 GCA_033439905.1 Ceryle rudis | reverse complement strand
TTCAATTATTTAAACGTGGGCTGGACAAATTAAAAAAAAAAAAAAAGAGAGAGAGAAAAAGAGGAAAGTTATTATACAGGTATGTACATGCTAAAATATCTTCATGCAGTGTTCCCCATCTCCAGTCTCGCTGCAGATGGTAGAACATATCCACACATAAAGCAGCTGTATGGAGGAGGGAGTCTGGTGGCTTAGGAGCGATTCTGATGCTTGCCAGGAACCCCCAAACCTTCCCGATGGGGCTCAGGGGACAAGAGGGATGAGGGAGGTACTAAAACTGTTGCTGGCAGTGCCTGCCCACCCTGGCTCGGTGAAGCTGGATAGCAAATCCTGCTCCGTGTCCCAGATAAACGATGAATTTTCTGAAAGGTCAAATGCTGTGCTCTGACTCACTAGTACTTGTCATCTACAGCCCAAATGCCTTCAAAATATATTACTGTCAGATAATAATTTTACCCAAATATTCAAGCTTTAGTATTCTTCCCCAGCTGAACTGTAAATAAAATTATTTCCTAAGAGCACTTATTTGAGCTTGATTATTAAATACATTGCCAAAATCTGGTCGGTTAATATACTGCCTGCTACTTGAGCTGAAGTATCTAAAAGACAAAGAACGAAGTAAACGAAAAGGAAATCAACATTTTGCTAAATTGCATGTTTTTAAAAATCCTATAATTGAGGCTGATACTTCATTTCCATTTGTAAAACAGATTGAGTTCCCCTTACATCTACTAATGGATCTGGTTTATCTCTGATACTAATTGCAGCATTTGCATGGTTTGCACTGGCTGCTGGTGACAGGACTTTGGGTAAGAAAAGTCAAACTGCTCCTGCTGAGCTATGGGGTGTCATTTAGGAGTGATACTTGGCACCAGGCTCTGCTGAACTTCAAGCCCTTGTTCTTTTTCCTCTATGGCTCCAAAGTCTGGGTCAATCAACCAAGATAAACTTGTTAATTTGCTGTCAGGATTATGTGCCTGAGGTCTCATTTGAGAAGCAGTGGGAAGGTTCAGGTGATAATAAAGCAACACCAGATAGTCGGGATGTTTAATTAAACTTGTCCTGCTCTCTTTGACCTAGTGACTGGACTGGAAATGTCACCAGAACAAAGGTTGCTCATGAGGGTTGCACGTGGGCATTTCTGCTGCGCAGGGCTTTCGAGAGAGGTGGGGGTTTGCAGTGTCTTTTCTCATTCCTTCATGTTATTGTTGGGAGGGGAATTGTGCTCTGAAAGTCTGGGGGAAAAGAAAACAATGGGGTTTTTTAACAGCCTTTTCTTGGAACCTGTTCTAGCAAATCTCTTTGCACACACCTGAATTAAGCAATTCTGGGCCTCTGGTCTGGTGAAAACATGCTGCTCTCAACCCACCCAGCGCTCAGCTCCCAGTTAGCAGCTGCTCAAGTACGCAGAGGGTTTTTTTATTTCTGGGGTGGGGAGGGAAAGCAGCTTTTCAGAGAGTTGTACCCAGGAATGTAAGCTGGAGACCTCTCCTTCTCCCCTGCCCCACTGTGTCTCTGCAGGCCAGGCACGTTTCCTGGTACACTGCTTTGCTATCAGCACCTGCAGAAGCAGACTGAGGATTCACCCTTTGTTTCATTTCACATTTACAAACAGAGATTTTTATTTGATTTTTTTTTAATTAATTTTATCTGGGGTTTTTTTTAAGGCACTCTTGAAAGCAATCCATCAGATTCCCAGGGAGCTCAGTATGGCAGAGAGAGTCCCGGCCATAGTGTGGCCTTTGTGGAGCAGGTCTGTGGGCTTTCTGCCACCAGCGCTGCAGGGGGGGCCTTGTAATAATGACACCAGCATCGACCAGATGTCTTCTAGAGGATTTGGTTTCAAGGCTCTCGGCTGCTAGTTCAGGAGAATGTGTGTGGGGGTTTCTCCTCTAATATACATGATTTGTTTAAAAAGTTTGCAGGTGTTAGGATTTTTATTGAAGTCAGGGAGTTGAGAAGTTACATCCAGTCAGTGAGGTAATGCTTGCTCTGCTCAGACTGGGAGTGGGGAGCACACGAAACCTGCATTAAATAAAGGGCAGCTCTGTTGCCAGCACAATTTTATCCATCTGAAAACTAATCTAGGCTGTCCCAAGCCAGACATCCATCTCTGCAAATCCTTGTAGAGAACGAGAAAATCCACTGAATGCTTGGTGCTTCCCTCCAAAAGCTGGTGGGGACTTGCAAGGCAGTCCCCCCCCGGGGGGTGGGATGCTCTCTCCTGGTTGGCATGGCTCACTGGACTGCACCCTGACACTTGTGTGGGTAAGCTGTGGGGTCTGGGGATGCTGTTGCAATGGAACCATCCCTGCAGCTCGTCACAGGCTTCGGGGGAGCGGGAACAGCTGCCTCCTCTGTCATCACCAGGCTAATGCCTGTGATGTGCAGTCCCGGTGGAGCTTGAGTAGAGACGGTCCTTGCTTCTGCTCCAGCTGCAGGGTTTTGCACTCCGAAGCCAGAGAAAAAGGAAGACAGCACATGCTGGCAGTTGTTTTTATGGAGCTATTCAAAGTTTTAGGTTTTTCTTCTTTCTCTGGACTCAGTTCTGCTACTTGCTGAAACTCCAGTAGATCTGAGATTTTTTTTCTTATTATTTTTCTATATAGGTAGGTTGTAATGTCAGGATATGAGGTGGAAAGGGCAGGTCTGAGTCAACTCTCAGATGAATTCTGAGTATTTCCTTTCTACATGGATGAGATCCAAGAATTTATCTCAGTTCAATAAACCCCACATATTTCTGATCCTCATTCAAACAGACTTTGACTCACTTGCACCTACAGACCAGGGCTGGTCATTCAGGTTCTGCACAACTCTCCAGAGAACTCAGGACATGCAGAGTCAGCAGGGGGAATATTTTGAGATGGCAGCTGAACTGGCTTTTTTTTTTTAACAATATATAGATGTATATATTAACACAGACCCACCCACTTTTACCATCTGTATGTCTCTTACTGGCAGGAGAACCTTGCCATGTGGCAGTTGGGATGTGTGATGTTTCCCTTGGGATTTGCAGAGAGCAGTGTGCAGCCCTGCCTGTGTTGGGCACCATAAGTGATGGGAATATTGGCTGACTGGACAAAGAGGTTTAATTCATCATAGGTTCCGTTTGTCAGGATACAGCCTGTAAGTCTCAGGTAGCATCCTTTCGGGTAGTGCCTGTATCCAGTACTTAAGGGCAGAAGGACCTTGGCAGACAGCCAAGTACAGCTCTAGGGATGTGGGTATAGGCTTTGTCCTCAGCATGGTCCCTCCAGGAGCGTTATACCTTACCCTCATCACAGGGGTGACATAAATAGGGCTAAAATTAGAGCAAACAATACCTCGCAGGCAGAAAGTCATCCCCACGGGCTCACAGGTTTTCTACCAGCTGGGACTAAGGAAGGCACATCTCACCATGCTGCCCCTGACATCCTCCACATGCCTGGGCCTGAGCTGAGCAAGTCCTACAAGGTATTTCAGCTGCCTGAAGTAAATTTTCTCTCCCTCCGGGCTGTCTTTTCCCCTACAGCCAAATTTCACTCAGCATAATGATTTTGAGGGCACCATTTTCAATTTCCTCTACAGAGACAAAATTAATACCGTGCTTATGCCACAGCATAGGAGAGTTTTCAGCATTCACCAACAGCATACATATTTCAAAAAAATGTAATGTCTCCTAAACCCAAATACTGCTTAAAACCACCACCATACTCCACCGTAAATATTGGTGATCCCTGTGTGAACTGCAGCACCATAATAACAATTCTGTTGGTAGTATTGATGTGCCCATTAATGTCCCACTGTGATGACCATTTTGTTACCACCAGGAGCATAAGCATGTGCAGGTGCTGGGGTGGCAGTTGGATGCTGCTGTGGGACAGGGAGAGGTGCTGGTCCTTGCCTATGGGAGGGGAAGGGTCTGGTGGTACTGCCATTGGTGATCTAATCTGGAAGAATGTGTCTAGGGGAGCTCTGAAAGTGTCAGAATTAAAGTCCTGTTTATGAAAATGACAGGGTTGCAGTGTGGCTGTCTCCCTGGGGACATGGTACTGCTTGTTTTGGATGCAGAAGGAGCAAATGCATGACTCTGTGTCCGCTTTTGAGAGTGGCGTGGCTAGAGACTAGGATGGAGTTGGATATCTCTTGATAGCACTGGCTGACATGATGGACGTGCTGTTAAGCTGACTTCAATAATTTGCATACCAGGTCTGATGAAAACAACCCTCCCTCCTGATTGCCATGGAGTCTGGCCAGATTGTGCCCATGAAGGACAGGCTCAGCCCCTTGGATTGCATGGCCTGGGTGCAGCACTCTAGAGGGATGTTTTGGGAAGCCTTGTTTGCAGCGTGGCATCCTTGCATCCTCTGGCAGAAGCTGTGATCTGAATGGCCCAGCTCTGGAGGAGAAGACACCCTGCCGAAAATGCAGGGAGGGTGTTCTCTCTCTGTGTCCACAGTCACTAGTGTGAAAGTGTCTCCACTGCTCCTCTTGGGAGACTATCTTCTCCATCAGACCTCTGAGCTAGGAGCTTCTCCTCCTAGGCAAGACGCACAGCTTGCATTTTTCCCTTTTCATCCCTATCTTCTATAGGGAAGCCACTCTCCTCTTGCTTCCATCACTTCTCTCTCATCAAAGCTCTAGCTAAATGTTAAATCCAGGTAAGAAAATTTGGATCTGCTTTCCTTGGTCCTCAAGCCTTGTGGGCAAATTATTGAGATGAAGGATTTTAACTCAGTTATGACTTGCCCCTGGCAGCCATGCAAGGGAGCTGACTGCACTGGTAGATATATATTTTTTTTTTTTAAGGAATAGCTATAAGTGGGAGAAACAGAGGAAAGTTTGTCACAAGAACAGGTTGTAAGTGATCTTCAAGACTGTGGATTTACTGAGTGTATTTGCTGCCTTGAGCTGGTGATTTTGACTCTGTTTAGAAAGAAGCAGAGGGGTTGTAAGAACCAGTGTGTGTGGAAGTACACAAGCCATTAATTACGGCGACTGCTTTGTGATATGGTCTAGCAAGAGCTAACGGAGCACGAGAAACCTGTGGAAAATATTAGCGAGAGCTGTCAGGATGTTTGTCTTACAAGCTGCTCTGGATGATCTCATGTCTTCCAACATTTGGGAGGGTGAGGGGTGTGCCGGGTCAGCTGGAGGAGGCAGGCAGACACCTGAGCTCTGGAAGGAGAGTGATGGGATGGAGACACGGGGTCTGCACAAGCAAAGAGAGCAAAGCAGGGACCTTGCTGCTGAGCTCTGCTGCTGGAGATGAAAAATACGGATGGAAAGAGTATGACTTGAGGGCATTTGGAAAGCATGGTATTGTGATTTTTCTTTCTGCTCCTTTGAAACAGCCTAAATAAAATGTCACTTGCCATTGCATAACCAGGCCAGTTCAGGGCCTGGGGAGCAGCTCAGAGGGGACAGCACTGGAGCAGGAGGCAGCAGCGGGCGGGAGAGATGGAGACGGGCTGGGGAGTCACAGCTTTTATATGTCTGGGGCAAGAACGCTGTCTCAAGGGAACTCCTTCTGCCCTCACCCTTTCTCCACGCCGGGGATCGCAGAGACAGTGCCCAGGGGACCGAGCAATAGCAAACAGGCCAAAAATGGTGGCTTGGCGATGTGAGAGCCAGAGGTCAGCTTGCTGTCCTGATTTATAAGAGATCTTGCTGGCTGTGTCCCGGGGCTGCCTTGGCTTTTCATTCATGCTGGCGATGACGAAGAGCTGTGCTTAAACAGCATTACTGTGCTGGCACGGGCTGCTTTTAGGAGCAGGAAACCACTCCCTTTATCCTCGCTTGATCTTTCAGTGTGAATTATGTGCAGTGCCCTTGTCAGCAGTAAGAGCCTCCTAAGGAAAAAAAAAGAAAGGTTAGCAAGCAGAAGCAGATGTTTACCTTTAACTTCTCACTTTGTGTGGACTAAGGAAACTGGAGGAGGGAGGCGTTAAGGGAGGGAGGTCTGCAGTGCAGGAGGAAATGCTTTCTGAAAGTCTGAGAAAGTTGTGTCGGACTGAATCTGCCTTTCCCTTGATTTTGCTGTGGCTTTTATTTGGCCTGGCATTCTGTTATTAGTATTATTAGTAGTATTATTAGTTAAATGCACAGCTCTGTTAAGAGGAAGATAATTGCTTTTTCTCTCTTCTGCCTGAGCTTCTCAACACAATTAAGATACAGAAAATAAATGCCTGGACATAAGGATGATCTAATAGGCATCAACCATCCCAAGCCACTGTGGCCCAGTTTAAAAACGTGGCGCTTTTCCAGGATCTATGGATCTATTTGTTTCTCTTAATACAGTGATTTGTTTTTCTATATTGCTCTCTGTAATTGTCATCACACTGTGTATTCACTGGCGCTCAGGTCAGTGTAATGTTCATCTGGAAGTAGTCTATCGAAGTCAATGTCAGATACATTTGCTTTAACAACTAAACTGGGTCTTAGTCTCATTTATCCTACTGTAGCTCCAGACTAACTCCACCAAAGTAAATGCAACTTCTCTCTCACCAGCGTTTTCCAAAAAGCCCTTGCCACTGTCCTTGGATACACCTCCCACCCTCGTGCTAAACCTCTCAGTGCTACAAGATAGCCTTTGTGGCATCTTGCTAGGCCTTGAGACTGAGCCTTGCTTTAAACCCCTGCTGAAAGCTGTCCATGTCCGACCTAGCTGGAGAAGAAAGGATGGCTGGGTCAGAACCGTCGTCTCCCTCTGTGCTGCTGGCAGTGCAGGTTGGCATCCCTTTGCCGCTCTTGTTCAGCCTCACTCTAAAAGCGGGGTAGACCCGGGCTCAGGCTTCTCTTAAGTCCAGTGCTTGAACCCTTTTTCTTTATCTGGACTGACAGGTCTGGAAATGGCTTTTGCAGGTCTGTGAGATCTCATGGTTTCTTTTTCTCTCCGCACGTGCCTAGTTAGCGCTGAATTGGGATTTATCCTTAGTGTCTAATATTTATCCTTCCTAAGCTTATTTTCAGTAGCTTAGGGGAAAAATGAACAGTAAAATACTGAAAGGCAAAAAAAAAATCAGGCCTGGTTTAAAAACAAACAAACAAAAATTCGTGTTATTACTGTTAGTTGAGTTGACATCTGAGAGTCAAAGCTGTTGACTCAGGAATTTCAATCCTAAATCCTTGTGTTTTGGGATTAAACATGAGGAGAGCACAAGGGTTGCTTCCCTTCACCGCCAGGCTCTGCCCTGACTCTTTCCCCTCCTGGTGAGCTGGCTGGTGCCTGGCAGGGGCTGTTTCCATCCTGGTTCAGCAGAGCTGACCCTTGCCAGCCCTCCCAGTCAGTGCATGTGGCTAAACCAGCTTTGCTGGGCTAACTGTGTGCTTCACCTGTGCCTAGATGGGGTCTTTGCAGCCCTGGAACTGTACTCCAGGTGAGGTCTTATGAGAGTGGAGTAGAGGGGGAGAATCACCTCCCTGGACCTGCTGGTCACGCTTCTCCTGATGAAGCCCAGGATACAATTTGTCCCACAACACTTTGGCCAGCAGATCCCTGAAGCGATCAAAGCCTGCACACCTAAAGTCCAGGATTGTAAGCTTGGAGTACATCCTCCTAGCTGCCCTGAGGATCTTAAATTCTATTGCTTTGTGATCACTGCAGCCTAGGTTGTCCCCAAGTTTCACATCAGTCACCAGCCCTTCCCTGTTGGTCAGAACAAGGTCCAGCATAGCACCTTTTCTTGTGGGTTCCTCTACCATTTGGAGGAGGAAGTTGTCATTTACACATTCCAGGAACATCCTGGATTGCTGGTGCCTTGCTGTGTTGTCCCTCCAGCAGATGTCAGGGTGGTTAAAATCCCCTACAAGGACCGAGGCCTGCGAACGCAAAGCCATTTCTATCTGCCTATGGAGGGCCTCATCCGCTTGGCTCTGCTGGTCAGGGGGCCTGTAGCAGACCCCTATCGTAACATCACCTTCCCCTGTCTTCCCTTTAATCTTAACCTATACACTCTCAACCAGCTCATCATCCTTTCCCATACGTAACGCCATGGATTCTAGCTGGTCAATGTTCAAGGCCACATTGGATGGAGCTTTGAACAACCTGGTCTAGTGGGAGGTGTCCCTGCCCATGGCAGGGGGGTTGGAACGAGATGTTTTTTCAGGTCCCTTCCGACCCAAACCATTCCATGATTCTATGGCTGCAGTGATGAGGTACAGCCATGAAAAGCACACAGGCTGGAAAGTTCATTCCAAACCCAGGTTGGCTGTATATTTTCATATCCAAGGAACGTGCTCTGTGGTCTTGGTCATTATCTAGGGAATGGGGTATTAAATTTGGGGGTACAGTGCTTGCCCGCTCAGGTGAAGGAGAAGGGCTCAAAAGAGCGGGGCTAAATTTGGGAAAAGCCCTAGTAACTCTGGGAAAGCTGCAAGAGGAGAGTGAGAGAACTGTGAATATTGAAGAAGATGCTGAGGGTCGGGGCCAGCAGCCAAGCCGAGGTTGAGGAAACATGTGCTAGCTCTACAGGGGCCATGGCAGCTGGAAACCATTGCAGCCCCGTGGGCAAGTGCTGTGGGCATGAGGAGGCGGGGAGTGGACGTGTGTCATGGCTTACCCACATGCGCAAAGCCAGCGGTGTCAGATGGAGGACTCAGTCTTGGATTTGCTCTTGCATGGAAATTATGTGGGAAATTATCAGGGAGAATGTGGTTTGTTGTGCTGCACTCAATGACCACAACCTGCCTCATGTACAGGGACCATGCCTGGTCCCTGCTTTTCCCCCGGAAGCAGCCACATGCTCTGCTGTGGTCTCCAGTAGGATTTCTTTAAAATAAGGAAAAAAACTCAAATTCAAAACTTAAATCTCTTCCAATTTTAGATTGTTGAGAAATTCTGATATATCTGAGGGATTTTTGGTTTGTTTGGTTTTTTTTTTTTCCCTTTCTCCACTGGAGACCATGCACATCAATGAGTGCCCAAAGCACACCTCATCCCTCCCAGTGTTCTCCCAAAATTTGTTCTTCCGTCGCTGCACAATAAGTGCATTTCACAGCTCTGTGCTGCCCCTTGATAAGACAGCTGGAGAGAAGCTATTTGCTGATTTTCAGATACGGTAGTTTCTCTCTAATGCTAGTTTTCACTGGCGGGTTAAGAAGTTCTTGGAAAACTCGCAGCTTCCCCCTTAGTACCAAGATGGTAAGAAGCAGATAAAACTTGTAATTTACTAATAATCAGCAAAAAAAAAAAGTTTAAAGTCTTTTTTTATATGTAAACTGGGGGTCTATTATTTGGGGGTTTGTTTTTTGGTTTTTTTAGAGATGACACATGGCTCACCCCTACCCCAAAAAGAAAGGGAAATGATTAGCAGTCCTTTCTACTAGATTTAAAACGAAACATTACCCAAAGTATGTAGATTTTTTTACTGAAAAGTTAAAACTTTAAGATATTTGGGCAAAACCTTTCCATTCAAAGCTCAAAATTCTGACTGGGAAATTTCCCCAAGGGGAGTTTCTTGCTGGGGAGCTTTGTTGGCTAAGCCACACTGTCCCGTTTCACCCCGTGATGCCCTTTCAATTGGGAATGAAGATGTTCACGGTCACAATGCCTCATCAGGGATGAGGTTGGGCTTGGGAGCTCTCCCCATGAGGGAAAAGGGAAGTATTTCTTTATTAGGGGGGGAAAAAAACCCCAACTATTTTCCATAGGACAGCAGGCTTGTCTCTAAAGATTTCTGTTACAAACCCATAATTTTTCTGGAAAACAGTGTTCCCCCTGGCTACGTGCATCAATTCAGAGCAGAGAGACCTTCTGGTCCTTCCCTAAGCATGTCCCAAAACAGCAATATCTGACCATCTCCTGCTCCCCATTAAAATTCAAAACAGCCATTCTTGCCATTCCGTTTTTCAGATGACATTTAAACCTGTCAGCGGTTACAACTGGTGTTGTGTCATCTTTGTAAGCAATGCAAAACTTGCACTTTTGCTACATGATGGCTTCTAAAAACAGAAAAAAAGAAAGAGGATGGCTAAGAATGAACATAAATATAACAAAATGCCTGTGTGCCACTTTCCTTGCTGCTCATCTGACAGCATTTCCACCTCTCCTCCCCCCAGAAAGCAAAATAAATCCAGGCAGTGGTGAGGAATAATGTGTAATAAGCAGGAATGGCAAATACATTTATCAGCAGTCAAACAATACGGACAATGTGTCACCCTGTCCCCACACCACGTTGCAAGGCACCTCAGTGTCATTATGGATAAGGAGAGGGTGCTGGGACATGTCTGCTGAGAAGCTGGAGCACATTCCTGTCCAGCAGCTGAAAGAGGATCCCTAAAGAGATCCTCAAAGATCCCCTAAAGAGATCCTCAAAGATCCCCTAAAGGGATTTTTTCATCCACAGGCTCTGCCATTTTGATGCTATGCTGGTCGCATCCCGATGGGCTCAGGATGGGTACTCAAGTGTGTGTTGGCATCCCCTGCCACACAGTGTGCTCATCTACTCCCTGAGAACAGCCAGTGCTGGTGGGAGCCAGGTACTGGCCATGAGGTGCTTCTTGTTCATCCCACAGTAGCTCACCATGGGCATGGGGAGGAGGTGAAGGGCAGCAGTGACTCATCGTGTGCTGTGAAACTCAGCAGCTCTTGGGCAGGTACCTTGTATATATGGACACTTATTCCATCCAGGTGGGCAAGCATCCTATAGGCAGCAACAGCTGCTGTGTCCGCGCGCAAAGCCAGCGCTGGTTGGAACGTGGGCACGCACTAATGCTGCTTTGAGTTTTAAGTACACATGTGAGCCATTTTAACGGCTTTCATCTGCTATGGCCACTGGTAAACAGCGACCTGTTATTGTTTATATAAAGTACAAAGGGTGCTAGGCAGTCCTATCGAGCTGTTTCCATTTCTCCATGATTAATATATTCAAGTCTGTAATAATTTCTTTTTATAAACTTCACAAACAAAACCTCAATGTTTTGGTACCAAGCTCAAATATGGGAAAAATTTCATTCTGAACACCAGCACTTCTAATGCAAGAACTGAAAGGTATCCAGAAATGCTGTGTTTTCACTGAATATTTGTTAGTCCCAAGACACAGCATTTTTAAAGCACTACAGAAGCAAAAGCAATCCCAGGGCCTTGAAAGCTTTTTACACTGACTCTGCTTCATGGAAATATTGACTCAGGGCCAAATAGCTGATTCTATTGTGTGATGTAAGAAAGAGTTAGAAAGCTTAGTGGGGAACTAGAATAATGCAGTTTGTGTGTGTTTGTGTGCAGGGGGGGTGGGGCATGCAGCATTTATTAACAGGTGTTAATATTAGAAAGTTTTAACTTATTAGAAAGCTTTAAATCTCTTGCAGCTATATCTTAGTCACTCTCAAAACCATCACAGACCCTGCTAAAAGCAATGGGGATTCGATGTGTGACAAATTCTTAGCTGCTGAACTGCACTCCTGGTTGAGATCTTTTCGGTTCATTGAAAGGCTGCAAAATCCTCCTTGCTGGGGTGTGGAGGAAGCAAACAGAAAGGGAGACGAGGACTTTGCTGTGTTATACTTCTGGAAGGGGAATGAAGGATGCAGCAGTGTTGGTGGGGGCTAAATTCTGGCCTGGCTTCTGCGGCCACACCAAATTAAAAGTGGAAATTTGGAGGTGGTGCAGTGCTCCCTAGATGTGGATGCTGGCAAAGGAAGGGGTGTGATGCAAGGGGAACTCCATCCCTGCCACTTCCCTGCTCCTTGCTGGTGGGAGCCATTTCACTGGGGAAGATTTTTATGGTTTACTTTATCTTGTTGTCCTGCCAGGGAGAAAAGCCATTCATTGCAAACATTAACTCTGAGATGAGTAAAAATCAAAGATGACCCAAGTGCCTGGAGGCATAAAAAGAGCTACTGAGTTGTTCAGCTTGTTTAATGAAATGGAGCAGCACAAATACACAGTTCATGTATGGATTTGTATATACAACAATGACACTCAATTTATGGAGCTCACTGCAAACTGCAAGACTGGTGAGCCTGGCTGCTGTTGGCTGATTAAAAAAAGATCTGGGGTAGAAAGTTCTACCGGAAAACCTGTCCTTGCTGTAGTGCTGTGATGGCAGCAAACAAAGAAGCTGGGGACATGCCAACTCATAGCTGCTTTTAAAGATCAAGGGTAAGTTGCTGCTTAAACCTTTGGTCTGGTTAGAGCAAAGGGCCACTTGCTGTCATCATCTTGCCCTTCAGTCGTGACTCCCTGCAGAGCCAGAGGCAAGTCATTGTCCTTTCTGTACCTGCAGGACAGACAGAGCTATGAGACAGATCTGCTGCAGTTCACTCCTGCTTTCTAAATACACATATTATATACATACACATGCATACACACATGCCACAGTAGTCCATGCTGTCCCTTCCTTCTGCTTGCAGCACAGCCCCTGCTGCCTCTCCTGCCTGCAAGGCAGCTGCACCCAGCCTTACGGCTGTGTTTTCTGCCAGCCAGTTACTGGTGTAGAGGGTGAATAAGGCTGTCTCATCACACTGCTTCCTACCTTGAGTGAGTCATCGGATGAGATGAGATGCAAGCACTGAACTATATTTGATGCCTGTGTCTGAAACACTGGGTTTGAATGATGGTGCAGGTCATTAGGTCCCTAATTTCCTCCTTAATGGATTTTCTAATGCATTCGATGAATAAATAGATACTCAATAGTAAATAGAAATGCCATTTGCAATCTTGGACTTGAAATGGGGCCATAATGTTGCCATTATTTATGTTTACGGAAGTCCCGTGGACCTCACGGGAGGCAGAATACGTGCAAATGCTGAAAGGACCGGGGCTGGAGGCACAGAGCAGTGACAGCCCTAGCTGCTGCCAAAGGAACAACTCGAGCGTGCACATGGTTTTTGGAACATGAATGATCCCATTGACTCCTCATTGCCTGTGGATGCAACCCGCGTTGAATGAGTCTTGTGTTTGTATGGAAAGATGGTCCAGAAAGGACAGAGAATGTTTCCAAGCAGGCATCGTTAAATGTCACTTTGTAGGTTCAGAGTATGTACTCTAAGTCGTGAGCTGGGTTACTGGCAAGGGCTGTGGACCCTGGGGACACGAGGGCTCTGGGGTCCTGGGTGCTGCTGTGCAAGTTTGGGGAGGAGGTGATGTAAGCAGGGTCTTGCCTCTGTCCTGACATGCTCTGTGGACTGAGCCCTTGGTGGAGGATGATGCTCACTGCACAGGTCCCTTGGCAGCCTCCTATCTAAGTGGGAGCTATCTGCCCTGCTGGGTACAGCCATTTGAGCCTCTTGGTTTACAAGTACCATGCTGGCACAGAGTAATGTGATTATACATCCACATCAATTTGTATAAAGCTGGCAGCGGCCTCTGCGAATATTTTTGTACCTCCAGTTTCTAAATGGCATTACTGTTAACAGCCAATGTATCATCATTACCAGCAAGGCTTCAGAGGATGCACAAGCAAAATGTGTTATTACTTAAACTTCTGCAAGTACTGTGTGATAATTAATCAGCCATGGTCTGGTTATGTTTTCACCTTACTCGGCAGATAATAACACAATATAATGGAGCAGGATTTTGGTTAAAATTCTCTGGTGAGCTGATCCTCCCGCCCAGGTCAGGACGGCTGTCTCCCTGTATGTTTGAGAGCACCATGGGCCAGAAGTCTTCTGTGAGTCTTTTTCTCCCTGCTGAAGCATCGGACAGTGCCAGGTCAGTGCCAGAGGTGAGAACACAGCCCAGAGTAACCAAGGGGCCTGTCCAAGACTGCAGACCCAGCCCTTGCTGGCCTAGATGTCATTTGATTTTTGGAGTCTCATCCTGCAGCTGCTTTGGCTACAGTGCTCCCTCTAATTGTGATGTCACATATTAATAGGGGACAGAGCTGGCAGCGGGAAAGGGCAGCAGAAGTACGTATGCATTTGTCTTGCTGTCCAGTAAGCCACATAACAAATAGTGATGCCAAGTGTAATCCTGCTTCAGTTAAAACTGTTGCTTTGGTTTGTCATCATTCATTGTTCAGAGTGTGGCTGCTTAATGACAAGATGTGGGAAATTAAAAGTTTTTTATATCCTCAAAGACTTTTAAAGATAAAAATCCCTGAGCAATGGAGGGAGAGAAGGCGTTTGCACAGAAATGCCTGGGTTTGAATGCTGAGGTGCAGCCTGGCCAGAGTGAGCCTCCCCTCAACAAGGCTCAGGAGATGGAGGTTTTCCTCTTATCTTTAAAAATAACCTGCTGTGTAAAGCTGGGCAGTTTCCGTGCCTCTGCTTTTTTTGCTTATGTTGCACATCTGGTGCAGCGGTCTCTACCCAGCACCTTGCAGAAGGGGACCTGCATTTGGTAGGAAGAAATGAAGAAATAAAGACAAATGCTATGTATCTGCGTGGGGCCACTTCTCTGCAAAATGCCCTGTTTCCAATTAAGTTAGCAAATGTTAGATTTTGAACCTAAATATAGGGGAACAGAGGGAATTATCCATATGGGCTCTGAGCAAGTGGATGAAATCTGAGGCAGATGGGTCACTTGCAGAGGAGACTTCATTAAACCAGCAATGGAAGAGACTACCTCAGCCCTGCTGAGACCTGGGGTGCCTTTTTCATTTTTGGGTCCATTTTAATAACGATCTTAATTTTTGTACAGGCCATGGTGGGGCTCCACCCCTTTTGCGTGATAATTGCTTCTAGTTGATGGTGCAGAATTACCACCAGGCACGTGATCTTTGTTCTCAGTGGGAACTCTTGTACCTG
This sequence comes from Ceryle rudis, assembly GCA_033439905.1. Lineage (NCBI taxonomy): Eukaryota > Metazoa > Chordata > Aves > Coraciiformes > Cerylidae > Ceryle > Ceryle rudis. Next base: position 8,911 of record JAAGNO010005639.1, on the reverse strand, counting down.
GGCAAGCTGCACATCATGTAAGCAAATAGGGAAGCTAATGGGTTTGGTGGGACATGCATTTCAGCCAGCCTTTAAATTCATTTCTGGCAGGTACAGCCCTTGAAGAACCATCGAAGGCTGGGACGTGGCCAACAGAGCTGCATAATTGCCAGCCCAACCCCTGCTTCATTCTGCCTCTAGAAATATTCTCTCCTTTAAGTACATTTGTTAAGCCTGAGATTTCCCTGAGGTTCTTTTCTGCTGGCCCCAGGCTTCTCAGCAGCATAAGCAAAATTAAAGGAGGTGCTGGGGTTGGGATGAAACCAATTCTGCTTACTGGAGAGGGAGAAAGAGAGGAGTCGGGGTGTTGCACTCTAAAATCTCTGGCTGTGGGTTTTCCACATTCCTGGGATTTTCCATGTTTTACAATCTCAGACAAATGTCACCTTTTCAGAATTATTTGATATGTTAGAGTAATCTATTACCAGCAGATCACCGCCATGCTCATCACCACTCTCTCAGTCCAAAAGTTGTTCTTTTTTTTTTTTTTTTTTTTTTTTTTTAAATCCCTTGAAAATTTCTATTTCCAACAAGTCTGCTGTTATCTCACTTTTGCTATTTTAAGTTCTGTGGACAAAAAAGCTGACTCACAGAAAGCCGTGTTGTAGGAAATATTGGCTCAGCTGAGGAAATAATTCTCAGTTCATTCTTCCACCGTGTACTTTGTGGTTTTTTTTCTGACCCTCTTTTTTTTTTTTTTCCTTTTGGTCTCATGTTATGACACACATCTAATACTGTGAAAGATTGAGAGCTATTTCTAACACACTGGTCTACCCAGTCAAATGTCTCTCTATATACCCCAAAGTGTTTTATATACCTGCTACAAATGTTACACAGGATGCTCACACAGCTCATAAAATTTGGTCCCCTATTGGAAATGTTTTGTGGAAATATGGTGCTTAATCTACTGCAGCCATTCACAGCTAATGTTGTCATGGTGCGCATCGGAGCGCGGGGCGGGGAGGGGGAAGATTACAACCGGCTCAAGGAGGTTTGATATGTTATCAGAAGTCTTCAAGAATAAAACTAAAAGACATGGATGTTCAATGAAATGTAGATAATTGACTAAAAAAGGAGAAATACAGGAGGCCCAGTCGTTCTTCTGGCTGGACTCATGCTGCAGTCAGCTCCTTCTGATGAGTGCCTGCAGTCACCCTTTCACAGTTAAGGGATTGTATGAAATAAATCCAGGGTGTGTTTTAATTGAGTGTTAAGCACATCTGTGATGCACAGTGAAAGACAAGGCTGGAGATCCAGGATGAAATCCTAGCCCAGCAGGGTGGAGGGAAAAAAAAACCCACAACCCAGCCAACAACTGCACAACAACCTCTATTGACTTCAAGGGTTTTAATCACTGGAGCAAGTTGTTTAATAGATACTGCAGGGTGTGCTTTGGCACTACCAGGTACTTCATTTATTTTACATTTAATATGCCAGAAAACAATGCTTAACATCTTGTAGATGTGGATACAGCATATCTATCTACAGGAAAGCAGCTGATAACAATAATACAAGAAGAAAAATCAGGGATATTTGAATGTACCTATTGATATTTTTTTTTTTTTCTAAACCCTTTTGACACTATCATTAGCAAAACCTAATTAGAAGGTGGTTTTCAACAATTGCTGTCCTCAGGACATTAAAGTATAGCCCTCACATAAATAATATTATAATCTTTAAAATGCTTTATAAACACTAATTTACCCTCCCAACTTTCTTGTGAGATAGATAATTATGTGTTAACAGTAATATCATCATTAGTAGCTGTGTTAGTCCTTTCTTTTTATAGATGGAGGCTCATGCCCAGATAATAAACAGCTTGCTGAAGGCCACCTGAGGAGGCTTTAAGGACTCTGATCAGGGAGCAAAAAGTCCTGGCTCCATCCTCCACTCATGTAAAGAACCAGAACAATGCAGGTATAATGAAAGAAAAGTGGGGCTTTAAATTTCAGTAAGAAAAAAGGAATCCTCTTCAAGTTGGCTGGGCTGCTTCAAGATTCCTGGGCTGCCAAGAAATATTGAAATAGTATGTGACTGAGATAAAGGTAAATATCTAGTAAATACAATACCTTTTGTTACTTGTGTCTGTATGTATTCTGCAGTAATTATACTGAGTACTGTATGTTATATTGTGAATCATGGTGACACTTAACAATACTGAATTTTTTTGCAACCACATCCTGGCCCTATGAGATAATCCATTTTGATCTCATACGAGAGCCAGGTATGTCTTGCTTGAAACTTCAGAGGCATGCAGTAGCTGCTGGTACACACCCTTTTTTGTAACCTTGTTAAAATAAAACAAGTTTGGATTTGCTTAGCCATTGTAGGATATAACATCTGAATTACAAACCTGCTGTGAAGGGACCTTTGCCATAACCATGGAGTTAATTGAGGCCTCTTCAGTATTTCTATGTGAGAAGTAACATTTTTATTTTTTCTCTTTTAAGCAATGTGGATATTTACATATCCAACTGAAACACACACCCCCCCCCAAAAAAAAACAAAAAAAGCACAACACAAAAACACCTCACCATCCCACTACACCATGTCCTGAAGTGCTTCATCAACACATTTTTTGAATACCTCCAGGGATGGTGACTCCAGCACCTCCTTGGGCAGCCTGTTCCAGCACCTGGCTACTCTTTCAGTAAATTCTTCTTAATATCTAATCTAAAACTCCCCTGGTGCAACTTCAGGCCATTTCCTCTAGTCCTGTTGTTATTCATTTGAAAGAAGAAGTGGCACCCACCTCACTACAACCTCCTTTCAGGTAGCTGTAGAGAGCAATAAGGTCTCCCCTCAGCCTCCTCTTCTCCAAACTAAACACTCCCAATTCCCTCAACCTCTCCTCATAGGACTTGTTCTCCAGGCCCTTCACCAGCTTGTTCTCTGAACTCGCTCCAGCAACTCAGTGTCTTCCTTGCGGTGAGGGACCCAGAACTGAACACAGTACTCGAGGTGTGGCCTCACCAGTGCCGAGTACAGGGGCACGATCACTGCC
>JAAGNO010005635.1:5688-30258 GCA_033439905.1 Ceryle rudis | reverse complement strand
CCACATCCACTGCTCTACCATCATCTATCCACCTGGTTATGTCCTCATAAAAGGTTATCAGGTTGGTCAAACATGACTTCCCCTTGGTAAAACCGTGTTAACTGCTCCTGATGACATCCTTGATATGCTTAGAGAAGGCACCAAGGATAAGTTGCTCCATCACCTTTCCTGGGATGAAGGTGAGGCTGACTGGTCTATAGTTACCTGGGTCCTCCTCCTTACCTTTTTTGAAAACTGGAGTGACATTTGCTTTCCTCCAGTCCTTGGGCACCTCTCCTCTCCCGTTCCCCATGACTTACAAAAGATGATGGAGAGTGGCTGAGCAATGAACTCCAACAGCTCTCTTAGCACCCGCAGCTGCATCCCATCAGGACCCATGGATTTATGCATGTCCAGATTGCTTAACTGGTCCCAAAACCAGTCATCATCAATCAAGGTAAACTCCTTCTTTATCCTGACTTCCTCTGGGGCCTCAGGGGACTGGGGCTTCTGAGGACAGCCTCTAGCAGCACAGACAGACACAAAGAAGGCATTCAGTAACTCCACCTTCTTTGCGTCCTCTGTCACCAGGGCACCCACCTCATTCATCAGTGGGCCTACATTGCCTGTAGTGTTCGTTTTATCTGCAATGTATTTGAAGAAGCCCTTTCTATTGTCCTTGAACCCTCCTGCAAGATTTAACACCAAGGAGGCCTTAGCTCTCCTGGTTGCCTCCCTGCATCCTCTGACGAGAGTCTTATATTCCTCCCAAGTGGCCAGCCCCTCTTTCCATTATCTATAGACTCTCTTCCACTTGAGTTTGCCCATCAGTTCCCTGTTTAACCATGTGGGTCTCCTGGCTCCCTTTCTTGATTTCCTACCAAGAGGGATGACTGGGCCTTCCAGCAGATAGCTGGGTAGTTAAAATTACCCATCAGGAAGTTATCATCAATGCACTGGAGGAACCTCCTGGATCTCTTCCATGTCTGATACTTTCTTTCAATCAGGATAGGACCAGACTTCTTTCTCTTTTTTGCTCCCTTAGGAAAATATGTTTATACAAACAACATTTAGTTATTGTGATTGAAAAGCAGCAGAAATCAAGTGCAGATGCAACATTCCAGCATGATGTTTTGTAAAAGAGATACTGCCTGAGCTGCAAATAAGCCCTGGAAACTCCGTGATGGGCTGCAAAGTTTACTTTGTAATAGTGCTTAAATTGGTCTGTTCTGCTTTGGTTGTGCATTCATCCAGTTCAGCCCAAGGATATCCTTGTTGAGGTTGTGCTGTTCAATACTCAAACCCTTTAATGTGTAATGGAATATATTCTATCGACAAGTTTTCTAATTATTATGGGGTATCAGCTCAATAGTGATTCAATGAAGGGAAATAATCAGTTTTTGCTGCATGGTTGTCTTTGTGGCAGGGAAGACTGAAGCATAAACAAATGGATAACCTACGGTCAAAAAATACCATATATATCAAATAACTGAATTAATTTATTAAAGTACGCAAAGTCTCAGGTAAATACACACTTTAACCCTAACCAGGTAATGTTGGTGTTATTGAGATGCTGTTTTGGGGAAAAAAGGAAATAAAATTTTCACAAGGCAATATGCTTGCTGAGCTTTGAAGAGCTTTCAACGAGAAATAACAATTTACCTGCATTAGTGATTCTAAGAACTCTTCCAGTTTTACAAGATAATAAATCTAAAAATAAAAGTACCTGGTTTAAGTGTTAGAGGGTTGTTTATTTGCTTGGAAGAAAATATTTTTAAGGGCACAAAAATGTTGACATATCCTGCTAGGAGCACTGTTTATCTTTCAGAAGATCAAAAAAGAAACAAATCACATTTATGTGCCTGTTTACCAAAACATAATCTCAGATTTTACAAGTGTAGAGGATGTGATGTATTGCTCTGTGTCATGATTCAGGCACTTCAGTGAACATCTCCAACTGCTGTGTAATGAATACACAAAATGGCCTCCCAGACCTGTTGTGAATACTGGGTTTTCAAAGTCACATTTTGATGGAATCTGATCTCTCACCACAGATATGGAACAGATATTTCCAATAGAAGGTTTAAGATCTTATCCCAAATGACTGACATTTGGGAAAAGTGGAATATGTATAAAGATTTACTTTGCAATTTCTTACTTTAAAGAAAATCTATATGAAATGGGGACTTTTCTTTAAAGGTTCTGGTTTTGCCTATTGGCTTGTGCATCTTCTGTTTCAAATTTCATATAACTGAAAACCTTAATATTTTGGCTCATCTGGACTAGGGAAGGCCTGAGATGACAGCAGAGCAGGTGCAACACACTGTAATGATCTTGGTACATGGAAAACATTCCTGCCTCTTCCTTATCTGCCATATTACTGCTCATCTGCCACAGAGACTGCAGATTGTAGTTACTTTCAGATGAAACAGAACATGGCAAAAAATATATAAAATATACATTGCTGTGAGAAAAAGAAAGTGAAAAAAGGTTAACCCCCAACCAACCAAAGAAACAGAAAAATCAGTTGTACTAGAAAGCCAAAATCTTAGTTTAGTGCCATCCCAAACAACTGACAAATGAGCATCCGGTCTTGCCAAAAAATGATCACTATACTTTGTTTTCAAGACACACAAGTCTGAGCTCTTGATGTATAACTAAATTATTGGCAAAGTGAAAAACAGTACCCAGGGGTAACCGAACTACTTAGTCTGTCCCATCACAAATCAGTAAAATATGCTGTTATGATGGGGCTCTTGCAAAAAGAGGTACGTATAAATTCAAATGTACTCAGGTGTAGATGCAGTTGAGCCATACCCTAACAGGGAAGCAGCTCGATGGACTAATAATGTATGAGACATTAAGAGTTGAAGAAAATAAATGGTACTTGTGCAAGACTGAAAGAAATTCCAAAAAGCACTACAGCATAAGTTGCTTCTTCAATTTACAACTTCACTCCTTTCACAAAAATGAAATTTCTACAGCAACCCATCAGCCACAATATAAGGACAGACTTCTCATGTCACTGCCGTATCAGGCAGCAAAAAGGAAAGAGGCATCACTAATTCAAAGATAGTTTTCACTATTCACTATTCTTAGCAAATACCAGGAGCACAGAACAAACCAGTAGAAAAAAAGAAAAAAAGAAATACATGTAAAAATATTAAGTAATATATTGAAATAATACTGCACTAATCTTTGAACAGCAAAAGACCACCAACACTGCAGCAATTTTTCTAAGAAAAAGTCAAATTTTCCAACTTTCTTTGCAGTTGCTGAAGCAAAAGGTGCTAACATACTGAAAGTGGCAATCTATTGTTTAATGTCTTCAATAAACTTCTCATTATAAAACAATCCAGTCACCAGTGAGCAGGATGTGACAGAAATATGTAATACTGATCACTTAGGGTAAGGCTGAAACTCCATTAGATGATACCGTCAGCAACAGTAACAGCAAAAGCATCCTTTCTGCCCACTGACCCTTAAAGAGAATACAGCACCTGCTTTCCCTGTGAATTACAGTTGCCCATGTCCATAAGCACACTGTTTTCCATTAAGATCACCTTTCAAACATGTCACAGCTGATGGCTCACACCTTGCTCTCTTCTGGCTGCAGCCCAGCTAGAAGTGGTCTAGAACTGGGGGAACGCAAACACATGCCTAATTTGTACAAATTATGCGTGCTGCCTACAAAACTCAGTCTCCATTGCACAAATGGGCAGATTCCGGTTTACAAATATAAATGAAAACTTTTTGCAAGCCGTCATCATTGCAATTATCCCTTTGGCAGAAAGTGAGCAAAAACAAGATGGAAGAAATGCCTGTATTTTGTAGGAAGTAACATTGCAGAAATGATAAATCTGCACCAAAATTGTTCAGAATAAACCAACATTTTTGTTACAAAATGACATGTCCTCATCTTCACAAACTAACTTTTGATTTACTCAACAATAACTTTGAAGTAGAACAGAAAAAGAGTTCAATTTTGCAGACATAACAGCTATACTATAACCCAATAATGTAACTGTACCACAGGTGTTCAATTTTATTTTTTTGCAGTCCAAACACCATATTTTTTGGTTTTAATTTCAATACAGAGAGACAGTGATGGATTATTACAATTGTAACTCTATATTAGACATCCTGTGTGGTAGCAGGAGATAAAAGATTTTTTTTTTTTTTGTATATGTGCATCTCCACACCCAATCATTTGTGTCAAAATGACAGTACAGAGAGTTTCTACAGTATTATCTATGATACAAAATCCTCTGGTACAAGTGATTTTTATGCTCTTTGAAATCTTGTGGTTGGTTTAGGGATATGGTAAAAATGCATGACTGAAAAATGCTTTCAGAGATTTATAATCTATTACTTGGCTGCTGAGGCACATCTCAGTGGCAGAAATAGGGCATCTGATGCCCTTCAGCTACTCTGAGATCACACGGAGCTCTTGCCTGAACATATCCATAAGGCTCAGAACTGACTTCCTGAAATTAAAGAGCAAGCAGAACTAATACGGAGTCTGTCTCTTCTGCCTTGTCTAATGCTGTAGTGGAGAATTTCTTTGACTTCATTTCTCTGTGGACAACTAGCCAGTGGTACAAATCACTGTGGTTTCACCAATAACATATATATATACCTACAGTCCATAGAAAGAAAACAGAAATTATGCCTTTTGGAATTCTTTGTGTGCCTTCTTCACGTGCCTTTTTAGCTTTATGAAGATCTTCTCCATGAAAGTGAGTGCACAGAACGAGGTTAATTAGACTATGACTAAGGCTTTACTATTGCCAAACATGTCCTAAACCAGTAATTTGACAGACTGGAGAGAAAATTAAAATTGCATACAAACGTTACAACCATTATATCATTAATACTATTTCACTTTAAGTCTTTCTCTGTGTGCAGTTAATTTCAGTGTCAATATACTTAAGACAAATTAAAACTTTACACATACTTTACCATTACTTAGGAATTTTAGTACCAGTGGCTCATGTGATATCAACAGGAAAAATATTTATATTCAAATTCAGATGTTTGTATAAGAGAGACTGAACTATAATCATACCCTACTACAGACATTCATCAGTAATTACATTTTTTAAAGTTGTCTAAAATTCATGCCATGAAAATCAAAAGCACATAATTAAAAGCAGTGTGCAAACAAGGGGTTTTATTTATATCTAGTCAACATTTCTGTCACAGAAAATTGCAGACCATAATGAAAACAATTTGATCTATTAAAGATGTATAAAATAACCATAATGGATATGCAAAGTCGATTTCATTTCTTTCAAAAGAAAATATATATTAAAAAAATCAGTTAGGGAAGAGGCTGGTTGGTATAGGGAACCAATAATAATAAGCATCAGCACAGAATTATTCATTAAAAGTAATACTCCTTTTCATTTACTCACTGAACCTTTCATAAATGAATACTGTTCTTTTTTAATCAAATGTTTTTTTATTTACAACTATTTTACAAATTGTTACTATAATGATACACCACAGTAATTTGAATTACCTGATTTTGCTATGCACTAACTTTTTAGTTTGAATACACTGTATCATTTCTTTTTTTTTTCTACTGTTGCCGTAAGCATTTTTAAACAAGGACTCAATGAAAGACAACTAGTAGACAGGAATACATTTTGCTGAAACTTCATACAAAAACCTCACAACAGCATTTCAATTAAACAGAAGCTCCAGAGGGCTGTATTTTGACCAGAAAAGCCCTTATTTCTGAGTTTTTTCTCTTACAAACCCATTCAGAAAAATGCACTACCTTTGCTTTTAGAACTTGCCCATAAATAGAACTTTTCACGTATGACTCTAAAGTGTCTCGGGGATTACTGTGCTTTAGGCCCAGCTGGGAGCTGAGCACCATGTGGCCACTCACTCAGACAATCCATCTCCCATCCCCCATGGAATGAGAAGGAGAATAGGAAGAAAAAGGCAAAAACCCCCTGAGTTAAGGAGAATTTGACAGAATTGCACAAGAAGGAGGATACTAATAAAACAATATGTAAAGTGAGTGAAATAAAATGAACTGAAACACCTAAACCTACACCAGTGTCTCCTCCCCAGAGCCCTACTGCCCTTATGTAGTGGGCATGACACCAGTATGGAGTTGAATATCCCATTGGCTGGTTCTGTTTATCCTGACTGTGGCCCCCTCCCAGCTTCTGGTGAAAATTAACCCTATCCTGGCTGAACCCAGGACAGGGATTTAATTCAAAATTGTAGTCACAAGCTGAACAATACTATAATTAGCTGCTACAAACCACGGGTTGTTTCCCGAATCATGTAAAAAATTAAGAAATAAATATTTTTTTAAAAAATAGAATTTTCATATACTTTCTTACAGACCTTACAGTGCCTGCAAAATTCAGTAGTAGACATTTTTGTCTCTCATGGTGTAAAGAGGCCAAAAGCTCAATGGGTATGAAGGATGAGCAGAAAATGCAGACTGCCTCAGGCATACTTGAAACACACTATATCATATGTGCAAAAGAGTTGGGACCTGAACTAACCATTTAGATTTCAGGTAAAAGGAAAAAAAATTTAAAAAAAATAATTAAAAAAGAAATATTGTCCCTTGTCTTCCCTTCTCCTGCCCTCCATTTCCAAAGGAGTTCCAAATAACTGATTTGCTATCAGTCTAGGATCTACATATCTACAAATTATATCCTCTCTGATAGCTACGAGAGCCCTACCACTGGCAGATGTATCTACATGGAATATAAACCACTGTTGTTGAATCTGAAGAAGTCCAAAAGCAAGCCACCAGCTCTTCTTCCTCATCAGTTAAACAAATGCAAAATCCAAACAATATTCTGTTTCCAAATAATATGTCTGAATACATATAAGGAGATTATTTTTTTTTTCATTAAGGGGATGCTAGTTTTACAAAGTGATTTTTCAAAGGAATATTGCACAGGTTAGTTCTTATTCATGCTCTCTGAGTTTCACAAGATCCTTGTCACTGTCAGCTTTCAACTGTATGTTTATTGAATGTAGAGTTCAATGGTTAGAGGGATAAAAAACCTTGAGCATTTTTCACTGCTGTCAAATATCACAGTAGAAGGTGTTTCTAAATTCCTGTGATTATCCAAGAACTTTAGAACAAATTAACTCTTCCTTCTCCACTGCAAAAAAACCCCAAGCCAATAAACAAACTAACAAGAAGTGGGGTGGGGTTGTAACACAACACTGTTATGTTTCAAACTCTGTGCAGAAAGGAGATTTTGTAGAAAGAGGTACAACTCCTTTTTTTTTTGGTTATTTTTAATCACTAGGATGGAAATGCTGAGTCACCTCTGTTCCATACGTCTGTGACTGCAGCAGAACACATGTTCATGGGCTATAAATTTCATCAGGAAGACACAAGGAATTTTTATAGTGACAGATGCTGAAGCACCTAATTCTACTCATGTAAGTCTCAAAATTGGAAATGCAGAAGTTGGAATAGCAATGCTGTCTACAGACATCTGACCTTAGATACAGAGACAGTCCAGTTAGTCAGAAAGGTTTGACATGGTTCAAAACCTAATAATCCTTTGGTAAGAATCAAAGCTTCTTAATTTACGCTTGATACCAAGTTAATTAGCTAGACTATATCTGGTCCTGATCAGAAAAGTCCATACAGCATTGTTTCATATGAATTTATACTCTTGGATCCCACCTACCTTGAACATCTCTGCACTGAACACCTTAGAGTCTGCCTATTTACTTTCTGGAAGTACACAGGAACTGGAAAATTTGGCCGAGGAAAACAAGGGACTGAACAGTTTTAAGCAGAAAGCAGCATTGCTCTGTTTGATGACTGCAGAATTACAGCAAAATATAGTCTGTCCTGATTTCTTTTCTTTGGACATACACATGGCCTGTTTTCTTAAACCCATAAGCAGGCTGAATTCTGGCACTAGCTTTGAAGAGGATAGTATCTCAAAAACTATTCCAAGCATTTTACAGGAAGGCTGCCTTTGGTAGGATGTTCTCCACAGCAGCTTCTTAACTGTGATATTTCATTGCACTTCTGCAGTACTATTTTAGATCCTTTCTTGGACAGATATTTGATCTGGTAGTGTGGAGGAAAAGACAACTGTGCTGGTCTCTTCAGGAGGACATTGTACCACTTGCTATTCTTTTTTTATTCTTTTTCCTGTCTTCTGCTGGTTTGTTTTAAATATGATTTTAATATTTTGCCAGGGAGCCTGAAGCCATTGCCAAGATAGGAATTTCTCAGTGTGTTTATACCTATCATGTAGATTCTCTGGAAATACACAGTTCTTTGATCTGACTCGGGATAGTCAGAGATAAGAGAAACTGATTGATACGGAGCTATTCTGAAGCTTGGGGAAAATGAAACAGATACAAATCAAAGAATAAATGTTCAGGTTCCTCTGGTATTCTGGATTCTTCTGTAGGAGTCTCTCTCATGTATTATCAAGGAAATTAACATTTGAGGTATATGCTCTATATTTACTTGAAATTTTCTAGTTAAATATTTAAATTGGTAAAAATAGCAATAAACACTGAGCAGTAATAGAGCTATATCTGACCCAATTGAACAATATTTTATTACTCATTTTTCTCCATCTCATAACAAGGTCCTGAGTCATGAGATTGATTCTGGAAGAAGGAACATCCAGACACTGAACTTATAAAGATGTGATTTTAAAAAATATAAATCAAACCAACAAAAAGAAAGAAGAAGAAAAAGAAAAACAAAAACCCCAACCACAACAACTTGCTTTAGAGACTTCTGAGTAAAATGTATAATAAATCTGGAGTCTTGAGTCAGGGACACCTTTTTCAATGTTTATTTGTTAACTGTTTATACGAATAAGAACATACAAGTTATGTGAGAAAAACAAGCAGATAATAGTGACTGAATTCTTTTTCTAGGCACCTTGGATCAAACTGGAGTATAGCTGAAAGCAATCTTAAATTTGATTCTTCTCCTGCAGTTGTTAATGCAATCCAGAATGTAAGACCTACTAACAAATATCAGCATCCATCTAAATAAACTGAGCTATGCAACACCAGAAAATACACTTGATATGTGGCTTCCACAAATGGTGCACATTACTTGCTTGTATGAGAGTAAAACCCACCATTTTTGCACATCACAATCTTTATTAAAGAGTACAGTGCTGGATCAAGTTCACAATACCCACAGGATGTTGCATTCTATATGATCATCAAACTCAACATCGCAGATGACAAATGTAGGGTGAAACTAATGGAGCTGACTAAGGACACTGAAATGGAAGTTGTAACTCCATCTCTGTCAGTGCTCAGGTATTCAATTCTTCATCCTAGTGTACCATGAGAACAGAGTATGAAGAAGCCATGAGCAAACTTAGTTTGGAAATTCTTCTGTCATAGGAATAAAATTTGAGACAATATTCTAATAGGAGTATCAAATAAAGGCATCTAATGAGTTTAAGCTGACGTCTGCCAAACTTAGGAAAGGATTAGATGTTGGTCATCTGTGCTAGCAATGGACTAAACTTGACAATGATCATAGCTCTTCAGATTTATGTTCTCCTTTTTAAGAATCATCCAACCATAAGTAAGAGGAAAAAAAGTAACAGTTGCAACAAACAAACCATAAGTAAAATTGCATGGGTAAGACACTTGAAGAACCAGCTCTACAAGAAATACTGTCATATTTCATAAGTTTTCATGAATATTCAGTGCAGTAAGAAATTCAGTAAGAAGTGACTCAGAGGTGCTGTGGGAATAGCAGAAATAGTTCTCCAAGTATTCTATGAGAAGAACAATTTGGCATACATTACGTAAAAGAAACTTCAAGTAATCTTTCAGTCTAACAGTACTGGTACAGTTCCAAGGACCAAATATTTGGGTAAAGCTGTGTACCTTGGGAATGATAAAGGACATACTTTTAATGATAAAATCTGACTATTGTGAAGACTAGTTACTATAGGTTAAAAAAAAAATAAATATTGCAAGGCTTTGAATGAAGAAGCTAAATATTTATCAGCTTCTGCAAAAGTTATTACTCTTCCTCTTCTGGACATTGATTTAGGAATAATACTTGCAAAGAGATAAAATAAGAACTCTGAAGAAGGCTGCATAATTATAATGCTAACTGACACGACTATATTCCATTTTGGGAGCTGCAGGTGGCAGAACAAATGACATTGTGAGAAAAAGCATAGTGGTCTCCTTACAAAGAGCCTGACTTTCTAGTTTATAGGGATGACTACAATGGTATTGTGATATGTCATGAGAAAAAGAACATCTTTACCGTTATGCTACAACCACAGTGTCATCATCTTTAACCTCCAAGCATTTCTAATATGCCAGTAAATCATTGCCCTTTTAAGGAACAGTGAGATAAATTATAATGAATTTGCCAGTCAGAATGATCCTGGTACCCAAAGTACTTAAATTCTGCATTTTTATTTAAGAAATTTAAAAAAAAAAAGCCATAATATTTAACCATCTCTAGAATATAAGTGATTTTAATCCATCTCCTTCTCAAGGAGCAAGGCAACAGTACCTACAAAATATCCCTCATCAGTTCTCCAAAGACTACTCTGAACATATACACAGAGCAGCCCTTAACAGAAAGATTTAGCCAACCGAGGACCCTTCCATACACGGAAAAAAAAGACAGAACTGGACCCTTTGAAAAGAATCAAGACTGACATATGTGACAGTCATGAAAGGTCACAGGACAGGTGACAGAATTAAATCTGATGTGAAGTTGAATTATACATGAGATTAAAGTAATCTTAGTGTTATAATAAGAACTGCTGTGCAGTGTCAGGCCAAAGGGCCAAAGAGCTGTGAGACTGGCCAGTGTGGCATGTCCAGGGAAAAGCATGACAATGCCTTTGATGTATGGTCGTGATTACTGGATGTCTGAGCAGATGATTACATGTGGAGCTAAAAAAGTTAATAGGTATTGAACAGGCATGTAAAATCCACTAAGCCCTGAGTTTAAACCCCAGCCTTTCTCCCATGCTTCGTAATTACACACCCAACAAAAATACTGCAGGCAAGAAGGATCTTGAACAATCCAATATGTCATACTGTATTTGTGACATATTGCATGACAATATGGCACTCATAATAAGGACTATGCAGAAAGGTGTATACTACTGACTCCTGATTGAGGGGATCATGCATTATTAGTTCACAAGTAGCCCAGTGTCCTAAGTAGTCTCAGTGTCTCTGGGTGGGAACAGCTGGACACAAATCCTTTTGGATGACAAACTGTTTGAATTTGTATGAGCAAAACTATAAAAAGGTTGGGACCAGAGCTGCGCATTTAGAGGAACACCTGATCATTTCCCAATTTGAGGACCGTCATTTAAATTTTTATATTTATTTTATTTTGTGTTCTTAGCGTCCAAGGAACATTGCATATCACAGCTAGGTTATAAATAGTGTATCAGTCCTTCAAAATCAGGCAGCCTTGCCAACTAGGCAAAGAATTTTGAATTACATTGCCACAGATCTATCACATCACCAGACAAAAATGAAAAAAAAAAAAAAATCAAGTCATGTATTTAGTACTCAAGAAGACAGATGGCAGAATTTGTCAGTGCATTCTGACATAGCAGTAGTGCAAGAAATTAACTCCTCCTGACAAAATTCTACATCATAGCCAAGGTGGAACAATCTGGTAATTTTGGCAAAAATGGATAGATGGACTTTTTTTTTTTAAATAAATTTTTAATATCTTGAGATTTATCATAAACAACCTCTCAGTTTTGACAAAGACTGGAAGAGCTACTCTGTTTTGAAAGAGTCAAAGTGCACTGAGATTCTATTAGAATGAAATATATAAACAGGTGAGGTGCCTGAGGACTGGAGGAAAGCCAATGTCACCCCAGTCTTCAAAAAGGGCAAGAAGGAAGACCCTGGTAATTACAGACAAGTCAGCCTCACCTCCATCCCTGGAAAGGTAATGGAGCATCTCATTCTAGAGATCATATCTCAGCACATGGAAGAAAAGAAGGTTATCAAGAGTAGGCAGCATGGATTTACTAAAGGGAAATCACATCTGACTAATCTGATAGCCTTCTACAATGGTGTGACTGAATGGGTAGATGCAGGGAGAGCAGAGGATGTTGTCTACCTTGACTTCAGCAAGGCTTCTGATACTGTCTCCCATAACATCCTTGTGGGTAAGCTCAGGAAGTGTGGGTTAGAAGAGCAGACAGTGAAATGGGTTGAGAACTGGCTGAACAATAGAGCTCAGAGGGTTGTGATCAGTGGTGCAGAGTCCAGATGGCGACCTGTAACTAGGGGTGTTCCCCAGAGGTCAGTTCTGGGTCCAGTCTTACTCAACATCTTCATGAATGACCTGGATGAAGGGATAGAGTGTACCCTCAGTAAGTTTGCTGATGATACAAAACTAGGGGGAGTGGCTGATACACCTGAAGGCTGTGCGGCCATCCAGTGAGATCCAGACAGACTGGAGAGCTGGGCAAAGGGAACCTAATGAAGTTCAACAAGGATAAGTGTAGAGGTCTACACCTGGGGATGAACAACACCATGTACCAGTACAGGTTAGGGGTAGACCTGCTGGAAAGCAGCTCCATGGAGAGGGACCTTGGCATCCTGGTGGACAGTAAGTTATCCATGGAACTGCAATGTGCCCTTGTGGCCAGGAAAGCCAACATATCCTGGGGTGCATAAAGAAGAGTGTGTCCAGCAGGTCAAGGGAGGTTCTCCTACCCCTCTACTCTGTGTGTTGTGTTCAGTTCTGGTCCAATTCAAGAGGGACAAGGAAATACTAGAGACAGTCCAATGGAGAGCTACAAAGATGATGAAGGGACAGGAACATCCCTCTTTGAGGAAAGGCTGAGAGCCCTAGGGCTGTTTAACCTGGAGAACTCAGAGGGGATCTTATTAATGTTTACATATAACTGAAGGGTGAGTATCAAGGAGAAGGAGCCAGTCTCTTTTCAGTTGTGCCCTGTGATAGGACAAGAGGTAATCGTAACGAGGTGGAACACAGGAAGTTCCACCTCAACATGAGTAGAAACTTCTTTACTGTGAAAGTGACAGAGCCTGGAACAGGCTGCCCAGAGAGGTTGTGGAGTTTCCTTCTCCGGAGACTTTCAAGACCCACCTGGATGTGTTCCTGTGTGCCATGCCCCAGGTAATCCTGCTCTGGCAGGGATATTGGACTCGATGATCACCAAAGTTCCCTTCCAACCCCTACTATTCTATGATTCTATGATATTGATTTCTTAATCCAAAATGTCCATTCAATTTGAAAACATCCTTCCTTTTCAATTAAGTTATCCCCCTAGAATTTTGGTATTGAAACTAAGGAAAAAAATGTTAGGTGAAACACTTTGGCCTTGTGTTCTTCATCAGATAATATGACTTTTAGATGTCTTGGTAGATATGCTTGATTTTAACAGTTCTGTTGTAAGGATATCTAAAACTTGGTCAAAGTATATTTTTTGTATAATAATAGTTACTATGTTTCCCATAAGGATTATTCTAGGATCTGTAAACTGAATTTAATGATAAATTAACATGGTAATGAATATGTATTTCAGTTATTGGGCTATCACAGTAGTTCTCACCTAGTTATAACTATTGACAAAGAAAACTGTGAGATGTTAAAAAATCAAACTAGAGAAAAAAGAGTATCAGTCTTTAAACTGTTCTTCCCTAATATAAAGCCTTACTCTTGAGGCACTTTTAATCAAAGAATCACTGCATAACAATACCGAAGAAAATTACTACAAATGTGAATATCTGATGCTGAAAAGAAAACTGATTGATGAGAACAATATTGAGAGTTAAATATCACCTAATTGCAATCAGTAACTTTTAGTCTGTAACCTACCTGCACGATCAAATGCATGTGAAAATAAGATAAAATTACTCGAGTTCATTCACAGGACCATGCATCTGAGAATCAAAACACGATGGCAAAAGCATCAGAGCACATTTCTTTAAGCACTAAATAGCTGAAAATTCAAGTATCAAAAATCCAGACAAAGGAGTATTATGCTCCACAAGGTCTGCATTTGAACTTTATGTGACAGAATGATTTGCTTTCAGACTTTTGTGAGAAGTTTTTCCTCTGCAGCCACTACTCTCCTCTGAAATAGTTTCCACTGCTTCACTGCTGATCAAATGTCAAAAACTCAAACTGAGGAACCAGAAAAATGTAGCTTGTCCCTATCATCTTGGTCACACCAAAATCTTCTCTAACTGCTTTTCGCCATTCTGTAATAAGTAGGTAACAACACTCACCTACCTTTTGAGGATATTTCCCAAGTGGAAAATGCTGAGATACAACACTGATGAATGGCATGAACAGAAACACAGTTTAAAATCCATCTTTTTATTGTCCTAATAAATGCACAAATTTAAAATGGAACCATCTTACTAATAAAACCTGTTGATGCCTGCATGCAATTCTTTTAACCTCCCTATGCTGAGAAGTCCAAACACTGCACATAGGCTGTCAACATCATCTTTTTTCTAGACAGAGGTCCTTTCAACCAAGCTGCCTCAGAGGCTGTAGGGCATGGAGTTCAGTGTGGGCAACATAGCTTCCCAAATGCCAGGATGTGCTGTCAATACTGAGAGAACTAGCAGTGACATAGCTAGATACATCTGTGCACACTTGAGCCACATCTGAACAGCATGAGCAGTCACAGATATGTTTGCAACTGCTACTTTTCTGAGCATCACATTTGTCCTCTCCAGCACTAAAAGGGCAAAAATCAAATCTATTATTAAGTTGTAAAAGGTAAAATATGTGGGATTTGTGACAGCCAGAAACAGCTTGCTTAATGACTAAAAAAAATTTTGTATGGTCTGTGGCACTTTCTGGAAGAAGCATTCATAGGTGTTAATTGGCTTTGATTGTCTTAACAGCCTGAATATATTTAGGCTTGGGACTAAAAAATTCCAAACAAATAAGGAATGGGAGTGCTATTCAAAGCAATAAAACACCAAAAATAATGTGTCCTTTGCAAAGGACATCACCTTCAGAAAAGGCAAAAAGGGAATCAGAGATACACAAATTGATTTTATGATCATTATTTAATGCAGAGGACATGAGGGTCCTTTGAAGCTGAAAATTATTTTAATCAAGCTATTAGTACCTTTTTTTTTCATCCTAAATCAATTTCCCTTGTAGGCTTTAGCTGAAATCAGTAAGGTAATAAATATCAGTCCTATAAATTCAACGTGAGAGAAAGTTCATAAGCATCTGTTCCTTAAAAAGATTTATGTACAAACTTTGGCACTTTTTCCCTGAAAGCCTGATGATGGATGTGTAAAGGTTCATAGCTGTGCCTGACAGGGTGGGCTCTTTGTAAAACATAAGAAGCAGCACCCTTGTAGATGAAAGGCAAACAGCCAGGATTAACCTCTTGGAAAATGTTTACACCTCATGTTCAAAGAGAGCTACAATTCACTTCAGTATCATATTATAAGGTTAGTAAAGCTACTGAACAGTATCCAGTTTTCCAAGGGAAAGCACTGGAAAAAAGCAGCAGACTGACAGATCCTGGGTTGTAACAGAAGCCTCCTGCAACAATCCAGAGGCAAACCACACGTGGTGTGCAATTCATCTTGAGGTAAACCAGAATAAATTGGGGTTTTAATGTAAAAAACTCACATATAATACTGATGGAGATAAACATTTTGTATCTAATTGTAATTGAGCATGTAGAAGGACACCAGGACTTGAAGCAGAATCAACAGCAGGTCCCCACTAGCTCTTTCATAATCTGCAGGTAGAGTTTTAATCGACCTTCTTTATAACCATAGCCAGCTTTCTAGCAGAAGAGTTTGGAGTTCTGTTGGTTTCCCTGGCAACTATTAGTAATGCAAGTATTATACAACATAGAAAAAACCCAATATTTTACCTAATCTTATTTCCAATAATTGTGCTAATTTCCTTTTCATATAAAAGGAATTTTACAACAAAATTTTCCCTTCTGTATCAAGGGTGACAAGAACAACAAACACCACAACTCTACCACAGTAAAGGCCTTTTCATACCTCTTTAACCATCACATATAATTCCGACTAGAGTTGCACATAACAAATGCTAACCTTTTTCAAGACTTTTCCACAAACAACTTTTAATCAGCATATGTTAGTTCTTCTATGTTTCTGAAGGGACCAAGGTAGGGAAGTCAAGCAAAAGGCAGACACTTCTCTCTGTTCAGCTGTATACCTTTTTGTTAACATAATCCTCTCCTGTAACACATAGTATATCAGCAGTGGTGCACATAAACCATACTCAAGAAGGTGCAATTCAGCCTACTTTGGCGGGACTGAGATGGTGACTTCTCTCTGGTTATTATTCCTCATTACCATTCTAACACCAACTGAATTTAGCTTCTGCAGAAGTGCCACACTAATATCTTCTTTTCCTCTCGTACCGGTCCTCATAGCCTGCCTTTGCTGCTTACACAGATTCACCTTCTCAACATGAATGTCACATTCAAAAGGAAGATTGCTGAGTTGTAAAATCTGTGCTGGTTTATCCTCTGTTTGGCAGAGTCGGCATTTACATGGACAAGTGATACTTGGTCACATTGCAAAGCTTTCACCGGAACTCAGAAACGAGCAGAGGATGACCTTGAAATGTACAAATGAAAGGAAACATTATGTTGCAACCACAGCTGTGAAAAGCAGGGAAAATCCACCCCCCCATAAACAAACAAATAAATAAATAAATAAATAAAATCAGAGATTGCCTAAGAGGAAAAGAGTTAAAGATAATAGAGTCTGTGAAGATTAAGTGACTTTGTAGCAGGAAATGGAATTTCAGCCTTTTACTGACAGATTTGGAGGAAAAATATAGGCATTTCTATTTCTGAAGGACTGTGTTTACAGCAAGAAGAAAGGGGCAGGATGTGTCACCAAAGTACACTTCTAAGTAGGGGAAAAAAAAGTAAAACTAACATACAGAAATTAATTTGGATTTTACATAAATGATTTACAAACTCTATGTATTTCTTTCACTATAAACTATAGATTTACACTACACTATTTCTTCTATAGCTTTAAAAACATTTTCATATTTTTGCAGAATACATGGACAATTCTCAAGTTGTTTTTACAGGAAGAAAAAAAAAGCATTCTCAGAGAACAAAAAGAAATGAAGGGTCCAACCTATTTAAAACCCTGCATCATCACCCACAGGCTTTTCTGTCTGTGCAAACCCATCTCATTAACATAATTTTATCTCCAGACTAATTGAGTCAAGCCAGATGCAGTCAACAAGGTAACACATCTGCTTTTTCTAGGCATTTCTAGAAAATCAGATGCACAAAACTTGAAATATTATTAGCATTTTTAATAAAATGCACCAGGGAGAAGTTTGATGCTTAGTGATGTAACTCAGAGGCTCCGGTTTTCAAAAGGTAAATCCAGAGACAACATAAAATTACTTCACAGACACGGAAGAAGTGAAAACAGAAGTGGGAAGAAAAACTGTATAAAGCTGCCCTTCTGTGTACCAAGTGAAGTAACAACCAAATCCTGTAAGCATGTGTGCCACTCTCAGGAAAGGGTATTTGTTTTGGCTCCACTTTTTTTACTCCACAATCTGCAGTTGTTTTCTTACATCTACAGTGCAGACTGGTGCAGAGATGCCTGAGCCAGCTACAGACAAGTAAGCGCTGTAACTTGCTGCAGGATAAATACAGCAGTGAGGTGCTAATTAGCATACCCAGCACAAAATACACTACTTCTAGGTGCTGGTGTCCCTGTAAGACACCCTTCTGTATCAGGTAGAAGTACCTATTTACTCATTGTTAGGTTAGACACAACCAAGGGTCAAACTGCACTACACAAGCCCGTGCTATGTAGAGGCTTCTTAACAGACATTGTGCTATTTGTTATTTTTATTAAAAAGACCCACCACTGGTAACCAGGGGCCCATGAAATACTGACCTTTCACCCTCCTGTTTTTGAGGCAACATGTGTATTTAAAGTTCACCAAAAAACCAACCTTGAAACATAAACCGAGTGGCTCAGAGACCTTGAAGCTAATCGAAGAAAATCATCAGGGGAAAAAATAAACCTCTCAGTCATTCAATCCACAGAATCTGAACATTTGTATTTTAATCTGTATTGGACCTCCTGTAAGTCAAGCCCTTTAAAGAAGGAGGGTATAGTGTAGACACTATTCCCAGCACATATTTTCAAACTTTACTGGCTTGAAAATGCTGTTCAATAGCTTCAGTAATTTTGCTGTCATTTCAGAGACACAGTCAGTTTTACATCAAAGGGGAGCACATACAGATTAGGTATGTGCCCATTCCTCTTTCTTCTAACTAGATTCTCCAGTTTTAAACTCAGTCTAGTTGCGGACAATTGCCTCATAATGACAGATTTAGGATAATTCCCACTCTTAAACCAGCAAGCAGAAATGACTGTTCTAATGATCAGATCACATCTGATTTTGAGCTCTCACTAAAATGTCCTACCCTTTTAATAGCCATAATTTGCAGGTCAAAATTGACTACAAGTGTGCTTTTGTGGCCTCTAATTGTATAACAAGTTATTTTATTTGGGTTTCTGATTACATTTACAGATGTCCAAATGACAAGCTCCACTTGGAAGCAATTGTGATAACAAAAAGGGACTAAATCACAGAAACTTGCTCAGCATTTTGGTATTATCCACAGTGCTGTATCATTTTACTATGGTAATGCTGTCCAAGAAGGGAAGAACCTTCATTTTGATGAACTAAGTAAAGCAACTAAAGAAGCTCTCTGACAAATTTTCATTCAATGACAACACTTTCACAGTCTGCTCTCTGCATGTGCCTCTCTCCTTTTGCAGTTGTGACCTGTGCAGAACCGAGGAGTTACAGATCAATTCCTCAACCACACTCCCCTGCTCTTGTAACTGTGTTCAGAAAAGGACAATTCTTTACTCTGGATTTTCTCTCTCCTTTTCTTTGGGAAAATACTCATACTTGGTTTTGGTGCCATACATACATACATACAAAAGGTTTATTATAACAAGAAACAGCAATTCTAGTTAGCCACATTAGCTCAGAATTATTTAGGAAAAGACCATCAAGTCCAACTGTAAAATGGCACAGGTCAGAAAAGACAGCGTAGACACAAAATTAAACATAGCTCTGTTTGAAAGGGCATACTTCCACAGATGCTGGAGTACAGTATAGAGACCTCCACCTAACTCCAGAACCAGAAACAGCCTAACTGTATTTTCCTCCCTTTGAGAAACAATGTTTTGTAGCAAAGAACATTCCTGATTTGTTATCTGAAGTGTTATGTCAAAAAGTGGTTCCTAGTAACGGCTACAATTTTGTCATAGTAGTCAAAAAGATCAGGAAAAACATAATCAAGGTATTTAAACTTTCAAGATGTCCCTAAGGCAGAGAAAATAACAGTATTAGAGCACAGATTTTTTATGACATAGCCTCACAAACTCCTGAGTCTATGGGATAAAGAAACCATACAGGGAAATTAATTCAGCAATATTTTTGTTCAGCTGTTGTAACAATTCTTGCAAGAATTTACATCAAAGAACTAGGATTTTATCCCTGGAATCAATGATATCAAGCATTTAGCTTAGCTTCAGTAATTTTATTTCTCTTAGGAAGAGCAAGTGCTTCCTTGAATTTGATAAGTAGAGATAAGGCTTGTTTTGAATGCAATTCAAAGCATCTGGAAGACTACTACTACTACAAAAAAAAAAAAAAAAAAAAGAAAAAAATTGAAAAAAAAAAAAAGAGGAGTTTACTAGTGCCCTCAAAATTTCTTATCCTCTTGAACTGATGAAACTAAAAATGCTGAGTATATTGAGACTGAAGATTTAAAAGAAATTGTTCCATAAACAAGAGGAAAACAGAAACTGACAGATTATGTTACAAAAATAGCCACAAGGTAGGACAGCAGAAGAGAGTGACACCACACATAGACAGAAGCAGGTATACAATGACTAGTGGACATCACACATTGCTCATTCTCAGCATATTCCTGACCAAATAAACTTTCTTCTGGGGATTCCTGCAGTATGAAATGATTCAGCCTCTGTTTGGTCAGTGAATTTACATATGGGCAGTTTCAACTTAATATATGCATCTAGCAAAAGCACTGAAATTCCACGTGCGTAGATAGTAAGTATAGTTCAGTAGAATTATGAATCGAGATATGGGGAGGCAAGGGTTATCCTTAGGTTGTTAATATTGGTGCCTTAGAGTCAAAATCCCTATACAGTCATTGGAGAAACGAAAACAAAGCAAAGGGTTATTAAGAGTATCTAGGCTACGGGTCTAGATACCTCTCCACTTACTGTGCAAGATAGATGGCCTACATCACTTTGTGTCAATACTCTCTCCAGCATGTGTACACTTCTGTTGGCTGGGGAGGTGTGTGTGTAAAAAAAAAAAAAAAAAAACAACAAACCAAACAAACCAAAAACAACAAAGAAAACAACACACACACCTAAATAAATAAAACACACACATACAAAAAAAAAGCCACACAAAAAAACCCCAAACAAAAAATAAAAACAACAACAAAACAAAGAAACAAACAAACCCCAATCAACTAAAGTGACCTAGAGATTTATGAGTTCATATCAAATAATGTATTGTTAACATTTACCATGAAGAAGTTGGTAACCTGCTGTGTAGATCAAAGCAGTGGAAAATACAAAAACCAGCTGGTTTTGATCTGGAGATACTGTTATTGTGAAAGGATAGTGTAAAGCTGTAAATATTTGAATAGTGTCTGAATTCAGTGGGTTTCCCAGCTCCTAACTCCAATTCTGACCTAATTGGGTAGAAGGCTTTCACATGCCCAGGAAGAGGCAGACAGAAATGTCAGGTCTGCAAGTACTGTGTGTTTCCCTTGTCACACATCAGAGACTGCAGCAAAGGGAGGTTAGGCAAAATGCCCAAAGTCAAGATATAAATAGGAACTGAAATGGGGGTAAACACTGTCCAGTTAGCTTGATGAAAGCTAGCTGTCATTAGCTGTACTGGGTTAAAAGTATCATTTTTCAACATAAATATCTCTTAATCCTTTAATCAAAAAACAAGGCTTCATTAAAAATTACAGATTCTGATTTTCTCTGAGAGATGCAGGTCTACTGGTAGAAGTAGAGAGGAAAAAGGTCACAGGAGACATAATTAGAAATCATGCATCAGCTATGGAGGGTAGTGTCATTATCCCAGTTTCACTAGGGAAAGAAGGAAGGAGCAGGGACAGCTAACAGGTAAGCTACAGTGAGTAGATGCAATGCAGTTACCATCAGTAAAAATGACTTGGGAAATGAAGATGCAAAAGTCTCAAAAGGCTTAACAAGAAAGTTTCCCACAGTATAGATTGGAAGGAGATATAAAGATGCTAACTTTGGCATTACAGTTAAAGCCAGATCAAGCACAATTTTTCTTTTAGCCTTCAAAACCAAAGTAAGAGTTATGACAGCATATATCATGACTGAGTTCATTCCTTACATAACATCTACAATAACCAGGAAATATGTTCAGATAAATGTAAAAAGATGGCATCTAAAGAAAACTTTAAGAATGGTCTGTAATTGGAAAAAAACACATAAATAAAAAGAAAAATAAGAAATGTTCTCATTGACCAAGTTTTCCTGAGACCATATCACATGTAGTACATTGACTCATAAACTTTTCAATTAGGTACCAAATTTGATATTTCATCCTTTACAGGAAGAAACAAATTGAAGCAGAGAAACTTTCAGAAGCTTCAGGTAGTGGTGCATTTTACCCAGAAGAAAGAATGCAATAGAGGTGCCATATAAATATGACTTTATTACACAGTCCAATACTTGTAGATGTGTTTGAGGTAAAAAAAAATAGTCACGAAATTTAGTTATGGAAGTGCTAGCTTAAGAATGCAATCATAAAAATTAATCTTTTTCATTAAAAGCCTTCTCAGAAGCATCTCCTCTAACGTGGCACTATATCTCTGGGCTTTTTACATTAACTCAAGTCACTGTTGCAATAAGCATGCTGTTTAGTATCTATAAATTCTGACACTAACTTAGACTGTAAAGAATTTTTGCCACATTAAAATAGAATATCTACTATTAATCATCAGGTTATGCAAAATTATACTCATGGAAGTATATCCATAGTTTAGCAAGCAAATCACCAATGGAAAATGCATGCAACAGAGATGAATATCATATCCAAACTGTTTAATATTTACTACTAAATTTAATATTAACTTACTAAAAATCCCATTATATATGCTTATATATAACAGATTATGTGGGAGTGCAAACACGAGCACTGGTAAGCTGAAGAGGTATCTTGTTTTCTGTTTTATAAAGTGTTTCCAGTGAAGTGTGTTACACAGTATTATTTAAAAAAACCTAGTCTTTTTCCTCTTAACTGAGCTTCTTTGAAGAGTAGCTTCAAAGCTATGAGACATAATTTTCACCTGTGAAAAAACAGTGCTCCTTGTGACTAAGTAGCTACAAATTTGCACATGAATCAGTTGAATTTCAGAATTACCTCAACAAAATAAATCACTTAAAATGAAATTGAAACACTGAAAATTTACTGCAAACAACACAGGACTGAAGGAGACTGGAGGACACATGTCACAGTAGGCAGAAGTGACAATACAATTTGCTCAGTCTGAATCTTGATTTGTTCCTTTCTAAGATAGTGATAAGCTTCAAAATACTGAAGTTTTAAGTTGAACAGTAGAGAATTGTCTCTGTTTCATCACAGTGGAGAAGTCCAAATAGAGTGCTACCACTCTCAGCTGCAAAAATCAAGCAGTGAAGTGTTTACAATATAAACAAGCTGGAAGAATGTAACTAAGTTCTACATCCAGAGTAAACTTCCATGTGAATCAGGAAACCGGAACAGGATGAACTTTAGTCATGCAAAACCAATGGTGAAGAATCAAACTAGTTCATCATCGAGACAAAACTGAAGCTCTTATGTGGATTAGATGGGTAGCACATCTTTAAGAGCAAGAAAATCTCTGCTCTAAGATGCTCAGATCGCTCCCTCTGTGGGAAAGGTTTGCAGAGCCATGAAAAATTAATAATAAAGGTCCTGGTCTCTCTCATATGATTTGATGGATGGACCACTTGGTGGATAAGGAATTGGCTGGATAGTCACACTCAAAGAGTTGTGGTCACAGGTTTGATGTCCACGTGGAGACCAGAGACAAGTGGCATTCCTCAGGGATCAGTACTGGGACTAGTGCTGTTTAACATCTTTGTCAGTGACATGGACAGTGGCATGAAGTGTACCCTCAGCAAGTCTGTGGACAACACCAAGCTGTGTGGTGTGGTTGACACATTGAAGGGAAGGGGTGCCATCCAGCAGGACCTTGACAGGCTGGAGAGATGGGCCCTTGCCAACCTCAGGAAATTCAACAAGGTCCTGCACCAGGGGCAGGGCAATCCCAAGCACAAGTACAGGATGGGTAGAATATGGATTGAGAGAAGTCCTGAGGAGAGAGACTTGGATGTGCTGGTTCATGAAAAGCTTAACATTAGCCAACAATGTGTGAGTGCAGCCCAAAAAGCCAGTTGTATCCTGGGCTGCATCAAAAGCAGTGTGTCCAGCAGATCGAGAAAGGTGATTCTCCCTCTCTATTCAGCTCTAGTGAGACCCCATGTGAGTACTGCATCCAGCTCTGGAGCTCCCAACACATGAAAGGACTATCAAATCAGGTCCATAGGAGGGCTGCAAAGATGATCAGAGGCCTGGAGCACCTCCCCTACAAGCACACCATGAGAGAATTTGGCTTGAGGCTCTGGGGAGATGTTATTGCAGCCTTCCAGTTTCTTAAGGGGACCTACAAGAAAGATGGGGAGGAACATTTTACAAGGGCTTGTAATGATAAGATAAAGGTTAATGTCTTCAGACTGAAAAAGGGTAGATTTAGATTAGAAATTAGGAAGAAGTTCTTCACTCTGATGGTGGAGAGACACTGGAACTTGCTGCCCAGGGAAGTTGTGGATACCCCATCAACTGGATGAGCTCAAGACCAGGTTGGATGAGGCTTTGAGCTGGATGATGATTTTGGAGGTCTATTCCAGCCTCAGAAATTCTATGATTCTGTGTTCTAGTGGGAGGTGTCCCTGCCTATGTTGGGGGGTTGGAACTACATGATCTTTAAGGTCCCTTCCAACCCAAACCATTCTATGATTCTCTCACTACCCAGGTTTTGAAGGAAGACAGCAGAATATATTGCTGCTTTTTTTAAAATTTTCATTCTGAATTCTGAAATATTTAGATTTCATTTGATATTGAGGATCCATTTGTAAATAGATCATAACAAAACTAATAAATTATGAATGTATGTTTGGAGTACTCCAAAAATTGCTGGGTGAAATCTCATGGGACAGGTTGCTAGAGGGCAGAGGGGCTCATGATAGTTGATTAACATTTAAGGACCTTTTCTCCCAAGCTCAGGACCAGTGCATCCCAGCTGGTGGGAAATCGAGAAAGAGAGCCAAGAGACCTTCATGGTTAAGTAAGGAACTACAAAGGAGACTTAAGAGGAAGAAGAGGGTCTACAGATCATGGAAGGAGGGGCTGGCTACCTGGGAGGAGTATAGGACTGTTGT
>JAAGNO010005633.1:0-15120 GCA_033439905.1 Ceryle rudis | reverse complement strand
CCGGGGGAGATGCCAGGCGGGCAGCAGGGCCCACCGCCCTTGCTCCTACCGCGACAGCGCCGTCGCTGCTGCTGCTGCTGCTGCTGCTGCTGCTGCAGCCGTCGCCGCCGCCACCACCACCGCCGCCGCCTCCTCCTCCACCACCTCCCTGCCTGCCTCCCTCCCTGCCTCCCTCCCATCCTCTCCCCTCCACCTGCTCCTGGTGCCCACCTGCGGAGCAGAGCAACACGAGGAATGCCAGCAGCGGCGGCGGCAGCAGTTGCTCCATGGCGGCGGGAGTCGGCGGGCGGACAACCAGCACCGGCAGCTCTGCCCCCACGCCTCCCGGCGGGCACTTCCCCCGCCCCGCGCGCACCGCCCAGCAGGTGAATCAGCCCAGCCCGTCACTTCCGGCCGGCACCCGCTCCGACACCCTCCCAAAGGCCACTCGGCGGCGCCCGCCCCCAGTTAGCGGCACCTGCCACCGCCCCCACCCAGCCCCGGGCCAGCGCGGCGCCCCTCGGGGCGTCCGGGCGCGGCAGCACGTGCCCGCACAGCTCGGCGAGGGCCGGTTCCCGCCCTCTGACGGGATGACTGCGGCTCCTCGCGCTTCACCCGGCAGCTCCGCTGCCTGCAGGCAGGGCCCGCCGGAGGTGGATCCTGGCCCGCCGCGCTGGCCTCCCAGCAGTGGAAATGGGGCAGCGTGTTGGCCCAAGCGCCCAAACCCCCGTGCAGGCGGGTGAAAGGTGTCCGGGGTAGCTGAAGTGAGACTTGACGTGGTAAGAGCGAGGTGCGAGCGGGCTGCGGGGGCAGACACCGCCATGTGCGCCGGGCACCGCTCCCGTCACTGGTTCTTGCCCTTGATTTTACTGTGAGCACCAGCAAGACTTGTCTTATCAGTCCCCATAGCAACGCTGTGGTAACATCTTGTGTTTTCCTTATAGGCAGCGTAAGTCTTCTGACTGAAAGATCTGGAATCGAAGAAAAGACAAAAGGGAGATAAGACCATTTGTGAAACGGTACAATCAGGCTTTCTTCTATAGTGTGACGCAGCTGCATGATGCCCAAAATGGCAGCCCCAGCCCATGCCAGAAAAACAGGGTTTGTACCCCACGTACAGCAAACCCATCAGTTACATTCATCAGAAGATAAAGCAGACTCGACAAGGTTTATTCTCCATAACTGAGTGTGTTCCGTGAATTCATCGCTATGCGTGTATTGCTATATACTGCAAGAGCAAAGAACTGACATCAATGCGTTTCTCTCGTTATGATTTGTTCTTGTAGAGCAAATGGATATGTTGTATTGGTACCATCTCCTTTGTTATGTCCACAGCTCTGTCTATTTTGAGAAACCGTCCCCATAACCAAATATTTACACAAATGCAGAAGCTGTGTGTTCTAGGCTTTGCAGTAGAAACGAATTTTGAAAGGGATTGTATTGCTGTTTGTTTGGGTTTTTTATGTGCATAATAAATAAATTGCAAATACATTTTTATAAGACTATGTTCTATATATGTAAGTGTTGAAAAAACCAAAGTTCTGTTGTTGTTGAAAACACTGCATCAAATGGGTAGCCACACATAAGGATGTTTTCCCAAACACTTAGCTAAAAAGGAGGTGTTACGCCTTTCATTGAACAAAGGTTTCCTAGTGAAGAAATCTGCGGTGTCTCCATTACTGCTGGAATTATGAATACATGAATGTGCGCTGACGTCTTTCAGAATGGTTGGTTGCTCGATAAGTAAAGCAGCAGCTTTCACCTGCCAGCTCACAATTATTTTTTGGTAAGTGGGGTAAATATTTTGTTGTTTTCCACAAAGGTTCAGATAAGCACTGCTTACATCTTGTAGGGACGTGACAATTCACAACATCTTAAATCTCCTTTTAAAAGCAAATCTACCTCTAAGATGCTGGATACTACATGTAATGCTTAGAATTTTAAATTGTGAGATTTCAAGCATTTTTTTTAATGGGAGAACGGAATTGTCTTTCCATTCTATGAAGAAAAGGAAATGTTCATGTAATACGGAGCTAAAGGAATCAGAACCTCAAAGTAGGGATATTAAGATTTTGTTTTCTTCTGCTGTTTTATATGTGCTGCAGACTTGTGCTTTAAAGGGTTATCTTGACTGGAATATCCTAGGCTGACTGGATGAGTGAGGTTTTTTGCTGCACATCCACTTGTGTCAACACAGAAATTATATACCATGGAAAGTATAATGAGGCAATCACAGTCATTACAGAAAGAGAAAATGATTCGTCATTAGAATGGAGATGCTCACCCTTCTGTGAAACAAATCCTAGTTAGTAATTAAAATAAATACTGGACTGCATTTAGGGAACATGAGGTCCACACTTTGTCCAGGCTAGACAGACCTATTTCTAGTCTCATTAAAATAAAAAGCAACGCTAATACAGTCATGTTCACACTGTACTATGTTTAAATAATAATTACTTTTAAAAAGCGAAAAATCCCTGTTACCCCACTGCAAATGTTGCTCTGGCTAATAAGGCATAAAGTTAACAGATTTATTAGAGGATATGACATTCTGTAGATTTTGAGTGGCCTATATTTCCTGGAACATTGAACACAATGAGGGTAAAAGATAACTGTGAAAATGACCACTCACAAAGGAAAGGGTCAGGTTCAAAACTTTTTGAACAGGTTTCTACTGGTGCCAGCATTTTGGATCAAGACCAAAAAAAGCTCCAGGGCAAAGGCAGAATCCAGTCAACAAGGAAGGGACACAGGAGCAGAGGCCTACAGTCCAGACCCACATTCTATGAACAGGTAATTGTTTAGCATTTATTTTATGGAGAGTGCCGTCCCATACTCAGGAACCTTACATTTTATGTTAAATACAAAAAATTAATTTTGTATGTTTAAAGTTATGAAAAACCTCAGTATGAGAATCCCTACATCAGTGTCAGCCTAAATGTATGGATAGCTTGAATCAATGCAATAGTTTTTATATTTTTACACAATAAAGCACAAATTCAGAAGTCATTTTAAAATTACTTTACAAAATGGTGTGGTTGTACTGTTCAGTACATCTAAAACTAATTTTTTCAGTACCTGAATAAAATCGCTTGCATATTTCTGAAACTTCCCTCTACTTTTACCCACCAATTTCAACCTCAGGTTGTGAGTAATTTGTGTCCCCTGGTTTAGAAACACTTCCATATCTGTCTGACTTTCCACAAAGTGAAATTATAAATTTTGTTGTTGTTGTTTGTTTGTCTGTTTGTTTGTTTGAGGGATTTTTTGTTGGTTTTGTTTTTCTGTTTGGTTTGGGGTTTTTGTTGTTGTTGGTTGGTTGGTTTGGTTTGTTTTTCTTTTGAGAAGGGTGGAAAAGTATCAAGTAAAGTCACTCACATGCTTGACCTACAGAAGCAATGAAATGGAAATCATCCATGCTTGCGTTACGCTGATCACACAGACGTGACAATGCCATACAATGCAAATGGGGTTATTTTCTGTTTCAGTTTCTGCCTTGTACTGGAGAAGCTGCTGTGGTCAGCCACTGCAGCTCTCAAGGGAAAAACAGATAACAACATCTCCTGAGAAGGGCAAGAGAAATAAAGAGAAGGAGCATATAGTAGCCTTGGGACTTTGTGTCTGTATTTCTACTTGTAGGAGGGAGTAATTGCATTTTTTTCCGGGACACATTTTCTTCTGGATCAGCAGACTTCATTGGTTTATTCTGTAATTCAGGACAGAGCAAACACGTGGGAGGACACAGGGATGTTTGGTCAGGACAGGGGAGCTTGAGTAAGAGGACGGAACCATTTTTGTTCAGCATTTGCAGGCTGCTGGTATTACAAGTGAATCCACCTGGAGGTTGGTCATTTAAACTGGAGATGCCACAGTCCTGCTCTATCCCAAATCCCAATATTCTCACATACTTACTTGCACTGGCACCAGAGGTCATGACACTCACTGATAAGATAGGGGAGCCAGGCTGGCCAAGGGCCTTTTGTTTTTAGCCAGCTGAGCTTCCTGAACTGTTTTCCTGCTTATTTGCCCAAGTGCCAGCTGGCATAAAAATAGAAAGGGGGCTGTGTGGCAGGCAGGGAAAGGGTAGGACAGTGAATCAGCTGAGATCAGTTTGAGCTGCTGTGGCATCACATCTAGAGCTTTGCAAAGGGGAAAGTCTATCTTGCACAAACATTTTTTCCAAAATCATTTTTGGCACTGCTTATACTGGTGTCCATGCCCCGATGTGAGGAACAGGCACTTTTGTACTGCTAAGCTTTTTGGCACTGGCTGTCTTTATCAGCATTAGTTAAACCAGCCCAAGGCAAATCAGGCTGATATGCTGAAAATAGCTGCCAGAGTCAAAAGATAGTCTACATTAAGGGCTCATCAACATAGAGAGATTACACCAAAGGATTTTAGAAAGCAAAGTTACAGAGCGCTAAGTATTTCATAATAAACCTTTTTGCTCACACTCTCACATTATGTTCCAACTGGCAGAGCCTGGAGCAGTGTCACATTCCTGAGGCCGGGAAGTGCAGCCTTCCAGCTTCCCCTCTGGGTTGGGTCTAGCAAGGTATCACCACCCCCTTCCTCACCTCAGCTTCCACAGGGAGAACACCTTGATGATGCCTTGAAGGAGCGACTGAGCTGCATGCATGGGGTGACCAGGTGACCACATTCTGTTTTAAACAACCTTGGGCTGTTTCCAGTTAAGCTTTCATGCACTTGTTACTTTTTTATAATGACAACTAAATGCAATCCATTACTGCGGCAAATAAGAAGTAGTAAAGGAAAAAATAGCCAACAATAGCTGATGCTTAATTATCTTTAATTCAAGACAATGTTTTCCACAGACTGTCTTGTTCAGAGTTAAAGTAACAGCTTTCACATTTAGCACCTCAATCAAGTGGCAGTTGCTATCAGCGTAAAATTCACACCTTGCTATACTCCTCTTGTTGGAGAGAAGGATTTTTAGCAAAAACATTTGAAGAGGGCAGTGTTTTACACCTTTGTGCCCCAGTGATAATAAAGTTTATAAATATAATTTGCCTCAAATAATTTTCTCTCAGAGGTTGCTTGAATGTTTGCATTGTTCAGATGCAGAAACAGCAGAAAGAATAAAGAATACCAGTCCCCTACCAATAGCAGTCAGAGCTGACCCAAACTTAAAGCTACATATCTACACTATGAGAGGGAAGCAAAATCCATGTAATATAAGATAGATTTGGTTTGTTTAAGGTCCAGAAAAGTGCATTGTTTGATTTGTCTCTATAACAATATTAGTGCTACACAGCTTTTATCAGTTATATATTGGAGGCTTATTTGTATTCAGATTTTCGTTGTATATACACATGGCAGTAAAAATGCAATGTCTGTTGACTGGAATATTAATACAATTGACAATACAGATCTGTTCTGTAGCAAACGATTTTTCTGAGCTAATATTCACCACAGTGATTGAGGGAAACTTCCCTTAAGAGATGTGATTTGCAGAAGTGATGAGGAAGTGCTTCTTTAGCAGCGGATCTGAAGATTTGCTCTCAAAAAGAGATGACATTCACGTTCTTCTCTCCTCTTCTCTCTGTCTCCTCTTTGCTTTGAATTTCAGCTGTGGCATCTCTTGATTCCTGTGTGGCCCAGCAACAGCATTTCACAGAAAGCACAATCTTCTCCCAGGTTTCACCTTTGCAGTCACCAGACTCTTCCTTGTGCCAGCTTTGATAGAGCTTTGATAGTCATTTCACAATTTAGTGAGCTAATTTATCTCACCAAACTAGCAAATAATTACTCCTCTCCACTTTTTTTATCAGCTTGGTTTACCTGCAGAATAGATTACTGACCATTGCTGGTGCCACAAAAGCAGCATAAGCACATGTTAGGAAAAGGTGAAGTTGAGAGAAAGGATTGGAAGAACAGGTCCATGCTTGTTGGTCATAGCAATAAGATCTTCTTATCTGCCTCATGAAATTTAGCCTTTAGAGTGAAATTGGTGTATCATGGGGAGGATGTGTTGAAGCACAACTACACTTGTGAGGAACCGGTGCATTCCCACTCCTACAACTGGCTCCTTGCAGAAAGAATTCAGCATTGACACCCAGCATCCATCCAGGGGTTGTACCCCTAACACAGATCTTTAAAATTACAGCCAGAGAAAGACAGTGGTATGTGCTTTCTCAGAGGGTTAGCATGGGTTATGATTGCTTTGGCTTGTATTCTCCAACTGGAGTTGATCAGGTTGGGAGAAGGTGGGGCAAATTCTTGCATGGCCAGGCTGGAAATGATCATTACAAAGCTGAAAGGCCAAGGGAAATACGGAAACCACCTATAAATACTTGGAAAGGTGTAAAAGCTGGCATCTGTGGATAGAAGGAGGATGTTTGTCATTTGGGTTTTGGTTTGTTTTTTTTTCTAGTGCCCAGAAGAAAGGGATTGTCTTGTGAGAATAAAACAGACAAGACTTGGAACAGGATCCACGCTTGCAAAGGAGACGGAGGAGAAACTATCTGAAAACCAAGAGCATTCATAAGCTGAGTAGTGGGACGGCATTTCTCCAGCCCTTCAGGGAATACAGTTGAACAGGAAGATAATCACAGATATGCCAGAGGCAATGGTCTTTCATACTTAATCCCCAGATTAGCTCAGGTCAGTTTTAACAGTGCAGAGCTAGTAGCTGATGGTGGCTTGGACTGCATCATGAACTTTCAGATTATTTTATCTGTGCAAGGCATTTCTAAAGGGTGCTTTAGCACTTAACAGTCTCTTTGGTTTAGACACCAGTGACTTTTTCTTAACTGCTACACAGCTGCCACTATCCTAACATGCAGCCAAGTTTCTCCTGATTGCCACTGCTGACACTGCCCAGTCACTAGCAAGCTGCTCAAAGCCTTTTCCTGAGATGAAATCCCAGAATCCCTGAGGCAAGATCCTCCATAATCAGGGGAAATTACCCTTTCACACCAAACTTGAGGCAACATGTGTTAAGTGGCAAGAGGGACAGCTCGTGACCTGGAGTGCACAAGCCTTCTATGCTATGCAGTATTCCTAGTGACTGCCTTAACAACTGCATTGTGATACAACCATTAGCTAGTGGAAGAAGCAAGAAGGTGCACAAAGACAGAAGCCAACTGCATGTAATACTCACTTCATCTGACATTCATTTGCTTATTCTGCCAGTGAGACCAGATCCCACAGCATGCCCAGACCACTCCTAATGTCTGTGACCTGCCAAATCACATGCCTGAAGGTCTGGGTATAAGCCAATGCAGGATGGAAGAACAGAGTGTCAGCACAAAAGACAGTGGGAGGAATGGAACAACAGGGCAAAAATAAGAGATAGGGAGTGCAAGTACAGGATGGGAAAACATAGTGTTTCATCTGGTACTGGCAAACCAATATTTGATGCTGATTTAAGGGACGTTTGTAGATCTCAAGACCAAGTAGGTAGGTGCCATTTCAGGTCTATCAGCTAGTTATACAGAGTCAGTAGCTTAGATACCTACACTTTACTCCATGTCCCAGACTTCACCTTTCACTCTTTACCAATGTAAGACATTCTGTGCTCAGCTGGCTGCTTTCTGAAATATTTCTTGTGTAGGTGTCTGATATTCCCCTTCCCCAGGGAAGCCTGGTTGGTTAGCTCAGGTCTGTAAAATCTGCTTGTCACAGGAGTTTAGATGTTTCAGGGTAATTGCAACAGTTTTTACAACTAAGCTTCTCAAGGGTATCTCAGTGTTAACTGCTGTTGTTTCCAACAACAAAGTTAAATAACATGGAGGGTCTGTATGTTGGGGCCACAATTATATTCTGACAGTGCTTCTATTAAATACCTATTGTTGCTCTACATGAGATCACTGAGGAATGACAATTTTCTCCAATGTTTGAAGCCTTATGCTGCTCAGTTTTTTAAGGCATCAGCTTCTACTGTTATGAAAAACAGAACATTATTTAAAAATGAACAAATATCAGAAACTGCAGTAATAGCAAAACAAAACAAACAAAAAAAGTCTTTGTTTTTTCGAGGAGGTTTGATTTTTAATGCACTCTCAGTGTTTGGGGATGTGTGGAGAAGGGACTTATTCATAAGGTTTTGTTTGGCAGTATTACATAGTAAGGTTTCCTAGCCCTTTCTGAGATGGATGCCACCTCCTCCTCATCATCATCATTTCCATACACTCCTGCCTCTTCTGCTTAACTCTCAATTTTGCCTCTTTGGATTCCCTCCTTTAAATTCCATTTTTTCTCATGTGGACAGGTATCCAGGATACATTTAACTATGGTAATCCCTAAAATTTTGTCTATCAGTGCCTAGGAGCTTGAGAATGCTGAAATTATGTTGAGAGTAACTTATAGATGTCCCTGCTCTAAATTATTCTGTCAGGGGAGTTCTCCACAAACAGAAGAATGGATGTAACTGTCTAAATAGTGAACTGCAAATAAAATAGCCATACTGTTGGCCCCACGTTTCTTCCACTTTAGTTATGTTGTCCTCCCTTTCCTGTACCTTGGCTACTGATCAAATACCCTCAGAGTAGGTCCAGCTGACTGATACATTGATAAGCAAGACATAAACCATACATCACCTTTCACTGCTCCCCTCATCACAGCCACACCCACTGGGTACGGCAGGGACTTTGGCCCAAGGAATCTACGTTTTTTTTTCAGGGTAAAGTTTCTGATTTTCCAAGCTGGAAATTCTGGAGGAGCTTTCTCCTATGGAGGCAAAAATAAAGGTCTAACAACTTTCTGTGCAGAGCTTTACCAGTTTCTGGAAGGGAGCGTTATGACATGGTTGCTTGAGATGGCAATGGACATTGTTCACTGACCCGAAGACAAGCCCTCTCAAAGGTGTACATATCCTTTGTTGAGATTTTTCTTCCCTGCCCAGTACATTTAAACAGTGTCCTGTCATAACAGAGAGTTCTAGCTTGTTTTCCAGGTTGACTTGGATGCATTTCAAGTTGCTGGATCATTTAACATCATACTGCTGTAAAATCTGTAAAAATTTCACTTGGTGAAGGGTTTCTTTTGTCTAGGTTGGGTTTTTTTGCGTGGTGGTTGGTTTTGTTTTTTTTTTTTTTTTTTTGGTAGGGTTATGTAAATTTCCTTCCTACTGTATAAACAGGTTGGGTTGGTTTCAGTAGTGCTTTGTAATTACATTAGCTCAGGAAAAAATGCTGACAGTATAAGGAATACATATTTTTACAGATGACAACCTTTGTAATGTCTTGCATAACTACTTACAATTAAACCTGTTTTAAATGGCCTCCCAGAGAGCCAGTGAAAAGTATTTGCCCAGTAGATGCAGTCCCTACTGGAAGTCTAGAACTGTTGGCCTAACGGCCAACTGTAATAATGCTATTGCTTATTGCAAGTGGTGCTTACTGCAGAACTGTGGTGTATTTGAGGACATTCTGCAAGCAGTCCTCTACAAAGAAATTAAACTACTATTCAAATTCTGTAATTTGTGTTTTGTTTGGTTGGGGTTTTTTATTTTTTTCCTGAAAGCATTTTTTCCCTTAGCTCCATGGTTTCAGCTTATTGCCTCTTGTTAAGGCAGATTTCAGTGGTGAATGTCATCCTGAATTATATTTTAATCTTTCATCAATTAGTGAAATGCTTCAGGAGGATGAGCAAAATATATTCAGGAAATCAAAGCCAAATGGCATGACATGGAGAGGAGAGTGGGGAGGCAGGACATCCAGAGTCTTAATTTTGCTGTTTGTTGAAATCTCTGGGCAATTTGTCCCATCTGTTTGTTCCCCAGTTGTTTAATCTGAATAACTATATAATTAAATATTTGCTTTTCTGAAAGGGACAGTATGAAAAACTAAAATCAGTCATTTATACTTGGTAATTTGCCTTCACCCTTCATACAGGAAATACTGAAGTGCAAGAAATATTATAGGTGCTGCAATGTTCATTTTATAGGGCTATTTAATGCATGTTATGACCTCACACTGAAAGTTCAGAGATCTGTTTATAGTACAGGGTGGCAAAGCCTGTTGCTTGTTCTGCAGTGATATCAAAAGAAGCACTCCTGGCCCTTCCCTTCCCCCATGCTCTCACTGATCTGTGCTACTCCTTAGTGCTTGGGCAGTAGCAAATCCCACAATTTAGGAGAAGGGAAAGAAGCATCAACCCAGGACAGCTGAGGATTGGGGCCTGCCTGTTTCAGCAGCAGCAGCAGCAGTAACAGCAGCAGCAGCAGCAGCAACAGCAGCAACAGCAGCAGCAGCAGCAGCAGCAAACTTTTAGATCAACACAGCTGTCCTGTGAAATCCTATCTTGAGACAGCACATATCGATGAAAGCCATTGTTACTTCAGCTAAATACAGGCTGCAAGAGAAGTCCTGGCATCTCCCAAATGAAGGGCCCAGCTCCCACTGAGCTCAGAGAGCTTCCCCTTGCAAGGTGTGGCTTCCTAGCAACCCTCGCAGCACCTTGGGATGGCTTGGCAGCTGCCAACACAACCCCGCTGTTAGCAGCAACTCTTTACCCGCTTGCTGTATCAGTTCCCGAATTACTCATTGCTGGTTATGAGTCTGCATATGAGTTTGCATATGAGGATCAACATTCCTGATAGCATCATTTGCAAAAAGGTGAGGATGGCCATTTGGCTGGTGTTATTACATCAGCTGGATTGTCATTTGATCTAAATCTGCTATTAAAAAATGTCAAAATTATGTATACTATTGTCTGCTTGTGCTACCTTTCTTTCCTTCTTTTTTGTTCCCGTTTTTGATGCCTGATGTAACTTTTGATTCCCGGAGACTGGGGGTATCTTAGTGGAGAGAGCGGGGCAGGATACTCTATAAACTATGCTTTTTATTTTTAAGCAAATATTTATAATTTGCTTTAGCTGACCCGAAGCTAAGTATTTTTTACATACCATCCTTTAGCAGTGCAGAAAAATCAGAAATAAACCCAAGCATTCATAGTCTTGACCAGACCTATGGAGAGTACACTTCTTACAAATAAATACCATAAACTGACTTTTTAAAAAAAATTTTCTTTATTTTCTTTGTTTTATTTTCTTTTTTTTGTTTGTTTGTTTGTTAAAAAAAACCAAACCAACCAAACAAAAAAAAAACAAAACCAAAACCAAACAAAAAAAACCCAATACCAACCCAAGGTTGGTTACAGACTTGTAATTCAGTCAATGTATGTAAAAAATTAAAAGTTGTTGTGTGAGGAAAAATACTAAGTGCCTCTAAGGTAAATACGAAATAGAAGGAGATGGTTATGATACAAGTTATAACACCTAAGTGCCTACTTATTAGCAAACTATTTATGTTTCTTGGGAGAGAGAGGTTTTAAGCAAGGATGTGGAATAAATTAACTTAGTGGCCTTACTTCTAATTTTTTTCTTTTTGGGAGGGTATCCTTTGATTCCACTGATGATCAGGTGTCCTTTGGTGCCACTGATGATCAAAAGAGAAAGCAGAAAGGTGTTATGTGCAAGAAAAGATGATGCCACCTGACAAAGCAGAGGCCAAGAAGGTGTACAAATTGAAAGGGTGTGAGAAAATATAAATGAGAGTAAATCTCAACTAACACAGGAACAAAATAACTACTGGTTTTGACATGGTGGGAAAAAGGGAATAATGGAGACACACAAAACCAGACATGGTATGGTCAAAATGATGAGGCTGGAAGAAAGATGTGTTTATACTAGAATTTAGAAAACAAGACTGTGTCTGCTAAACTGGGGGGAAAGTGATGGCAGCAGCTTATCTACATGACTTTGCTATAACATAGGAAGCAAACACCTTGTAATTTAAGAAAAACTTATCATGGAGTTGTACAACAATTACTCATAATGCAGATACAATTTGCCACTAGTTGAAGACAGAATAAACTGAGCCTCAAATGTGTCTAGGGCCATGGAGAGTCCCGTGGTGCCCTCAGGACCAGTGTAAGGCTTTGTGCCACCTCTGCATCATGAGATCCTTTCCAGACAATTTATGCTTTCTTCTTATAAAATCTATTGCCTTTCTCTGTAGGTGTGTATCTTTTAGACCATTTTAGAAGTGGCTAGTATCATTTCAGATAGTAAACCAATCCTGGTGTTTTAATGGGCTTTCATTTTACTTTATGGATTTAAAGTGAAGACCACAGTCTTCCCCTCACCAATTTGCATTCATGGATCTTTGCCCCTATCATGTTCCGCTCTATCCTTGCTCTCATACAAATGGGAATGGGATGGCCTATTATGAATATTACAATATTTGTGTATTTCCCAGTGCACAGGCAGTTACTTTCATCAACCTTCAGGACCTCCACTGCCACCAGCAAAAATCTGTTGCTGGCACAGAGAGAGACTGTTACCTCTATACAGAAGAAAGATTTTTCTCAGGACCAAGTCCAAGACTCATTCCACCAGAAATATTTAAATCTTGCCCACATTGACTCAAATATAAAGCTCTTTTTTTTCACTTTTTTCTTTCTTCAGTATCACAGATGAGATATATATTTACTAAAAACCAAAACCAAATCCCTCAATTTCTTCCTTGGCAGGTGGGAAAAAGGTTGAGACAGATGATGATATTTACATTTCCACTGCTTATTTCTTAAATATATATTATCTTTTATATTTGTCAGTGGTTATAAAATGATCAATCTTTGCTCTGAGTCAGCAGCATTCATCAGTCTGCCCTCTCCTGGGGTGGTCCTCAGCTGGTGGCACAACAGGCAGCTATTTCCATCCAGGGAAGTTTCACAGGGCCATAGTGTGTTTCCAATGCATTTAAAACAAGTGTCAACATTTCCCAATGTCTCTTTCCAACCTGATCAGCCTTTGATATTTGTACTGCGTCTGTGTTCTCTTTGGTTGTGTTCTGTTGTGGTACCTGTGTGACTCAGAGCAAAGGCTCATTCCAGGTGTTCCAACATTCTCAGTTATGGTTATCCCACCCATTCTCCCTCTCTGGCCACTATAAGTACAGGTGTAGAACTTGTAAAGGTATTTTAGAAGAGACAGACTTCACTCTCTGGATGTTAGGCTATTGATGTTTGATGGGCAAAGGTGCAGTTCAGCAATGCTGAAGAAACATTCCTGGTCTCTTGTGTCTTACCCTGCGCCATGTCTCCTTTGGCTCTATCTTTTCAGGCAATTCTGTTACAAAACAACCCCTCAAAAATCTGATTCAGCACCACTGCAGGAACAATGAGCTGCAGGACTTCCAGGAGAAGGAAACAGTAAGAGGGAAGGGGGCAGATGTATGAGGATCTTCTTAGGGATGAGGAATGTAGTGCATCCTTCAGCTACATCAAAGGAAAAGTGCACTGGCCTGAGCACAGGAGAAACTAGAAAGAGGAGAGAAGGAGACAGCCTGAGAGACAGGTTTGTCCCCATCAAAGAAAGTGTCAGTGACATTTTTTAATACATGTGGAGATAAGGTACCCAGTTATAATCTCTTTTATATTAAAATGTTGACTGCAGGCAATACAAATGAAGAATATATTAATAGGAGCAAATAAAGCTAGACAAATAATATTTGACACTTCCCTACATCCTCTGCTCAGCTAACCCTGTATGTTTCTACATTCAGAAAGCTTATTGTTAGGGATACATGGGGAACAATCACAGCAAAAAAATGCTTCAGGTAAAATAGGATGATAAAGGCAAACTGGACCGAGTTCAACAATTTAAGTGAATTGTAAGCATTAATAAATACGTAAGCGCTGGTGAAGACATAATCTTTTAACAAAGTGAGGCAAGTAAACAAATGTAAGAGATAGGTTTGTAGTTACCCTACGGGAAGAAATAAGAAACAACCAAATGAATAAAATAACTCTTTGAATTAAAGATCCTGCAGGGACCATTTAAATTCAAGCCAACATAGATGCCAGCTTCAGTTTTTAAAGACCAGGAGCGATGCTTGCAAATGCAAACTTTTTTTTTTTTTTTTTTTTAATATGATAATATTCAGAATAATTAATTTAAAGAGCTCCTTTTCTGCAGATCTCCAGGTTCTTAATTGTGTCTCTGGAGTGAGCCTATTTAAGGAAAAACTAAGAAACAGAGGTAGATAAAAATACATTGTTTGAGAAGATAATAAAAATACAGCCTTTAAAAATGTAAAAGAAGCCAAACCTTCCAACAATGACAAAAAAAACCCCAACAAACACAAACAACCAAAACCAAACCAAACAAACACAGCCCCCCCAAAAAAACAAAACCAAAAACCAAACAACTAAAAAACAGCCCACATTCCACTGCATGCAAAACAAAAAAATAGCAATTCTCTGATATATGACTCAAACTGTGGTGCTGCTTAATTTTTAAATGTAAATTCAAAACAAAGTGATGCTCTAATGATTTTGTTGTTGTTGCTATCATCATTAACATGGGGAGAAAAAATTAAAAAAAACCCCAACCATGCCTGTTTCTTTACACGAGGAATTCACTGTCTACAAAAAAGGCCTTTCAGGTTTTCAAATATGTGTTAGGGGTTCACAGCAAATACTGTTTTGAAGTCCGTTTTCTTCTAAGAATTAGACAGTATTTTTGGCACTTTGTAGTGGCACTCTAATTATACTATTTTGTGACAGTGTAACTACATTCAGATGAAAAGCTACAGTGACGCAAATGCTCTTCCTCCCCCCTCAAGTGTCTACATTCAAAAATTACCTCCAAGACAAGACCAAAGGCAGGAAAAGCAAACCTTTAAAATAAAAGTTGCATCTAAAAAGCAGGCCTTATCTATACATTATTAAAGAAAGAAAGAAACAAACAAACAATTATATATAAAAATCCAGAGTGATTTGAAATGACTCAAGCAGCGCTGCCAGCATGAGCTAGTTCTGTCATGAACTACAGCAAGAAGCAAAAGGTGAAAGTTACAGCTATCTTCCAAAGTAAAACCCTACCAACCAACAACAACAAAAAAACACACAAAAAAGCCCCACACAAACCCAACCAAACAACAACACGTAAGCTGTTTGTGTTTTGTTGTGTTGTTTTTTGTTTGTTTGAGTTTTTTAAATTTCAGGGATCTAGAGAAGTGCTCTTCTTCAGCTGAAACCATAATTCAAGAGGTAAAATAAAATCTGAAGTAAAATTAGAAAAAAGTGTAGGGCAGAAAGAAAATAAAGAAATAAATTGATACAATGGATGAGAAAATGGAATTAATCATGGGGGGAAAAATTAGCTGAATC
>JAAGNO010005632.1:0-12955 GCA_033439905.1 Ceryle rudis | reverse complement strand
GAGGAGGAGGAAGAGGAGGAGGAGGAGGAAGAGGAGGAGGAGGAGGAAGAGGAGGAGGAGGAGGAAGAGGAGGAGGAGGAGGAAGAGGAGGAGGAGGAGGAAGAGGAGGAGGAGGAGGAAGAGGAGGAGGAGGAGGAAGAGGAGGAGGAAGAGGAGATGATGGTGATGAACATCGCAGCGGATAAGCACAGGGAAAGAAACAGATACAGGAACACACCCTTGCTGGGAGAAATACGGGTCTGATATGGGAGGAACCTTGACTCAAACAGGCTCCTGTATCTGATCCTCTCCAACACCAACTGCTGCAGAAGCAGCAGGAACCTCCAGAGCACAACCTAGGATGGCAAGCCCAGAAGCAGTAACCTTCAGAGTTTCAGCATCTAGAGCCTGCCACGCCCATGGGCTGGGCCAGGAGCAGAGGATGAGAAACACCCAGCAGCCCAATGGAAAAGGCCCAGGAGGTGGATTACCCAGGTAGAAGTGCATGTTAGAGACAGCCCAAGGGAGCACAGGGCGTGATAGTTTCTCGGTGTACATTTGCATACAAGTACCTGATCACCTGTCAGCACGCACCTTTGGCCACAAGGAAAGGGGAAGCAAAACGGACAAGCGCATAATGAAAGGTGAATGCAACCATAAAGCAGCAGGGGCATGGCTGGAAAACTGCTGAGATACATCCAGCGCTCACTGGACACCTGCACTCCTTGGTGTGTGCCTGTACCTTCTTAATCACACTCATCCTACGGCATGAATGCCGGTGGCCATGTGTGCCCAGAACACTTCTGGAGC
Organism: Ceryle rudis; assembly: GCA_033439905.1. Classification (NCBI taxonomy): domain Eukaryota; kingdom Metazoa; phylum Chordata; class Aves; order Coraciiformes; family Cerylidae; genus Ceryle; species Ceryle rudis. The sequence continues at coordinate 12,166 of JAAGNO010005632.1, read as the reverse complement.
ATGGGTCCCAGTGTGTTTGTCCCAACAGGGCGCAGGGGAGTGTGCTGCGGGGGGAAAGGGGGTGCATCACATATCCTGGCAGAGCACTGATGACACGGGGAGAAAAAGGAAAGCCCAAGAAGGTGCAAACTGATGGAGTCACGAGTGACAGCACACAGACCAGAGAACTGGAAAGAAGCAGAAGGTAGAAGATTAGAAAGAAAGTAATAAAACCAGCGGCATGCACTTACAGAAAACACAGGTTAGTGAGGCTGCGACACCATGTGCAGGGCAACACAGTCCTCCCTCCGCACAGCACACGCAGCGCTGCCTAGGGGCTCTAGGAAGAAGACCTGAGCCCTGGCTTCCATTGTGCCACTGGGCCTGCTCTAGCTCTTACAAAAGCGGGATCTGGCAAAGGCCAGGTCATACTGGGAGATCCGTGGCAGCAGGGAGCAGTCCATCCTCATCTTACAGAAAGGAGCACATTATGGTCACTGACTGATTCCTGCCAAAGCCAAAATAAACAAGGCCTTGCCCCTACCCAAGGACTCGGGCAGACACTTCCCTAAGAGCTGAATAAAAAGCCACACCTTGCCATCAGCAGCACAGAGGAGCTGAGGACCTGGTCTGCAGAACTTAACAACAGTAACGCTGAATCTGGTAAATGAAAAGCAAGACAGCTGCAAGAAGTGTCTCCTTGTCAGGTGTTCTTACCTGTCAAAGCCTCTCCCTTTACTAGTTAGTTTTCCATGTACAAAATGTATTTAGATTGAAGGTTTGGAATGCAGGGATCTCTCTCCTGCCCATAGTGGACAAAACCACTGTACTCAACACTCACCCTTCTACAGGGTAACAGAGAGCTAAGCAATTTCCACAACAGTGTGGCTACCCCAAAAGCATGGTCAGATGTACAGAAATGGAATGAACCATGTGATCACCTAAAGAAATACACACCTCCCCAGCATTTTCCAGTTTTCTTTATCTGCTCGCAACAGCAACAAGTTAGTGGATGAACAAAGTCCTGAGGCAAGTGGTCTACGTTCTGTGACAGGAGCAATAACCTTGTAGTGGCTTTGCTTTCAAAGGTTTGCATGGGAAATGTTGTGTTTTTCCTTTCTACACCCATCTTAAACAAAGCTTTTATTACAGCACTCCTTGGATATGTTAATGCTTCAGCTTCAGAGGAATCAGAGCTGACGTTCGCTCATAAAGCCTGCCCCATTGTATGAACAAACAGGCATAAGGAAGAGAAAATCCTGCCATCTAATTGGGAAGGGATGACAGATCAGTCTCCACTGCCTCTCCAAACACAGCAATGTTGATTTTCAGGAGGAGAAGCCCAACAGACAACTTCTGTTTTGTTGGATCAAATACAGCCATGGAGTTTGAGTTTTTTTGGGTGAAAAAACTGAGCAGCAAGTCTGTGTAAGATGTCTACTCCTGCCGACACTGCGGTGCTTACACAGCATCATAGTGACAGTCAATTTTTCATGTATAGAGTGCTCAGAGCTCTCCTGTGAGACAGAGAAGTGCTACTGGAGTCCCCTCTCCATGCATCTGTAGCACAGTGGGGCTTGGGGACCTGTGCAATGTCATAAGGAAGTATTTGCCAGAGGAAGAAATTGGATCTGGTGACCTCAGTCCCAGCCAGCATCCTCTGAGCAGTGGCTGGTAAGCACACATTTGCTCCACAGCACCTATGCAGCTTCTAGTCCTCTAACAGGGGCAACGCGCCTGTTCTGGCTGGTGTCATTCACCAGTCCTCTTTCTCTCAGGTTTCTGTACCAGGGCTGGCTTTTGTAAAATGTTCCTGGCTCAGCGTGAAAACACAGAACTTCCATTTGCACAAGATGCCACCTGAAAAGTTGTCACACAGAAACCATAGGAACAGCATCAACCAGAACAGGTGTGAGACGCTAAATACAGCAGAAGGTTCAGTGAATCAGAGAAGCAAGAGAACCATGCAGTATCTGGAGCATGAAACAGCAGCACAGGGTGGAAACCATCCTGCCAGAGCACTCTGTGACACCCTGACTCATCGTGTGCCTCTGATGTGGGCACAAGCTGGGGAAGGAGAGAATGCTAAGTTTAGAATCACAGGGTAACTCAGGTTGGAAAGGACCTCTGGAGGTCATCTGATCTAAAAGCTGCTCAAAGCAGGGCTACCTTCATCGGTCTAACAAATGTGCTACAAGATGGCAGAAATCATTATCTTCCAAATCAAGGTTCCAAACAGGCTTTCCAGTGACCTCTCAGCTCTCTGGCATGACAGGGCAGTGCAGTGAAACTAAGGCCATGCTTCAGAAAAGAAATTTCCATCTGAGACAGACCAGGCAAAGGACTCATACCAGGTGAAGAACTGGAGCATACCGAGAAAGTTTTTCTTGAAGGGCAAAAGCCCTGGTACTAGGAACATGAGTCCAGCTCTAAATAAACGGATCTGCTACATGATCAAGTAACAATGGGAAGCTTTGCTCACCCTCAAAGCCCTAGGTAATTAGCCAGCTCTCACTGAGGATTCTGCTATATATTTCTTCACCCTTGGAGCCTCTCCAGAAGACGTCAGTACCATTATCATCCATGTCTAAGCAGAAACACTCGAATTGCCAGGAGGTATCACAACTCCTGGTCTTATCTAGCAGGCTGCCAAGGATGAGGCACTAGCAGCCCCGTTCCTCTAAAAGCTCTCATTCAACCCCAAAAAGACACTGTTTCAGATTGTCCTTTGAATGCTTCCTACAGGAACATTATGGGAAGAAAACTATGATTAGCTATAGGAGCAGCTTGACTAATTTTTAGAAGGAATTACAGGAACACAGTAAATGCCTGAACTAGTTTTAAGCCTAAAATTTTGAGCTAGGAAGCTCTTTCTTTCAAAACATTTAGTCTCTCTTTCGTGGCTGATGAGGCAGTTTGTGTGGAGAAGAATTCCCTCATCTTGCTAATTTCTTAGCTTCAGCAAGTTTTCCAGCCTAGCAATACTGGATATGTGACATGTTCTTTTCATTTTTCACCTTGCAGCTTCAGTAAGTTATCACCTTTTCCACGTTACAGAGGATGTGGGAAACTGTGCTGAGAGGGAAGGAGCACATTCACCATCACATAAAGGTGTTTGAGTTATCATTTGATAAAACTCCAGTCTTCATGAAGATAGAAGCACTGATGAAATCTAAGCAGCATCTCACTCTTAAGGCTGTCAGAAGCAGAAGAGCTCAGCCAAGTGGCGGGTGCTTTGCACTGTCTGAACAGATACTACATCACCTCCTGGGACACCTGGCTTAGGAAGGAGTGTCTGTTCCCTGCTTTTAATACCAAGTAGTCCAAGACAGGCAGCAGATTCCCTTTTCCTGAACTAGCCTAGTGAAGAAAACAGTGAAGGTTCTTCAGTCTCACCGTGCTGCCCTCCACATTGCTCGTTTCTCTGCCTCCAGAGCACGACGTTCTGCTGGAGAAAGCTCCTTCTCTTGACCGCTCAGCAGCTCAGGACTCTGCATTCGCAATCGCTCCTGGTGCCGCCGTTCAGCTTTGGCCGTCCGCACAGGTGCCACCGCATCCCCTGCTCCGAGATATAATGGACTCAACCTGGGCAGAGAGAGCAACATTGAGAGGCAGGCTGGCCTGGTCCACCACAACTCTTATCTGCCTGGTTTGAAGATAAAAGGTGATGACCAACACCCCCAATCAACTGTTTAGTACCACATCCAAGGACATCACCTTGGGAGGCAGAAGGACACGTGACAGAGGCGAGTTTGGTTCCGATCATGGTTTCCCTTTCTCCACACAATCCTTCCTTTTACAAACTATGTCTGCTTAGGAGGGGGAGCCATCTGCTCCATCATTGGGCAGCTCCTAAGCAAAGGACATTCCTGATCTACTTACCCAGACATAGAGTTGGTTCTCTGTTCAGGCCTGATTCCCTCTTCCAGTGAGTTCCTCTGTGAGCTGCTGTTCTCATTGACCTCAGGGGCCCTAGAGCAAAACAAGCATGTCAGCAGAGTACCCCAGGCAGGCACACCCACGAAAGGTCTGCAACAGATCCAAGCCCCAGAAAGCAACAACTAGTTCAGTTTAAAGACACAACCCTTAACAATATTGCTCAACAGCTCCTTCTCCTTTGCTGCAAGCATTTCCTTGTGGTTCTCATCAATGTTTACACCCTCTAACATCAGAACTCGTTTTTGTCATTTGGAGGGCAGCCATCCACGAACACATACACTTCTGAGGTAAAGAATTGTGGTTTTTAGCCACTGTAACACTGACGATAGAATTCTTTGTGAAGAGAAGGATGTTTGTATCAGAGACTCGGAAGAGACAGTCACATAAAGACAGCTTCAGCTTTATTCTAGCACAACCTTATTTTTAGCTGAACTCTTACAAACAGCCTTTTCTCATTCCCCAGTTCTATGACCAGTTCTATGCCCTGGAAGACAAGTCCAGGAGAACCAGGAGATAAAAGCCTAAAAAACTCCAAACCTAGGTTCAACATCAGAGCTTATCTTGAGCTGGCTATTTCTAAAAACCAACATCTCTAAATACTCAAGCGCAGAGCTGAGGGAGCTGTTCTTTTGAAAAGACAGAGCTGGAAAAACCTGTGTGTTTCTCTGCTGAAGAAGAAATACAGCCCAGCCCTCTTCCCTGAAAATTATTAATCCCGAGACCTCTGATCCATGTGGGTGTTACTGAGCTACCACTCTCATCTTACCGAGTTGCTGGAGCCTGGATACTCTTTCCATTTAGTCTCTCAATCTTGTACTCAACTCCTTCAATGATGACACTGGACTGCATGCTCATCTCAGGCACCTGTTTCACCATCTCATCCTCTTCTGCCTCTTCCTCCAACAGAAGGGTACGTTTCTGCTGCAGTTTTCGTGCTGCCAAAAAAAGACACTCATGTTACACCACAAAGCACTCACTAAACCCCCATAAGGATGCAACCTCTGGGCAGGTCCTTATGCTCATTGGCCCTGCAAGTCTGTGCTGGTTTAAGTCCATACCCTCTCCATGGACACCTCTGTTTCTCCTCCACTCCACTAACACTCGAGATGTAACAAACTCTACATCATTCCCCATCCCCTTCTTCCTTATTTGCTAACCTTCCATCCCTGGACACTCTGCAGAACAGATTTCCAACAGTTCATTATGCCGAGTGTGCTCATCCTCAAACTGGAGGGTGTGTGCAGACTCTTATGCCCCCTTCCCCAGAGTGGACAGCCCTAGGCACCTGCATACACATGTTGAGGCTGATCTTCCCACTCTCCTCCTGGAAGGACCAAAGCCTGGAGTGCTGGTGATGGGCCCCCACACATGGCATTGACCAGGAGAACCATTAGGCAGCAGCCATACACGTCACAAGAGGATCAGGGACTAGAGGGGCCAGAAAGTGGCTGCTGTCTGCAGGCAGGTATCTGCAGGGGACCAGTCACCAGTGGTGTTCCTCAGGACCCCATTCTAGAGCCTGTGCTGTTGAGTATTTTTACCAATGATCTGTATGCAGGAGTTCAGTGGAGCATTAGCTGATGATACTAAGCAGGGAGGTGCTGTTGACTCCCAAGGGACACGAGGCCTTGCAGAGGGATTGGGCAATCATCAGGAGCATGAAACCTGACATGCACAAATGGCACATTCTGCACCCGGGACAGAGTAATGCCAGGCACAAGTATAATTTAGGAGAGGAGTGGCTGGAGAGCAGCCCTGCAGAAGGGACCTGGGGGTGCTGGTTGGCAGCAGCTCAAGAGGAGCCAGCAGTGTGCATCGCCTACAGCTCTCTCAGCCAACACTAAGAGTCTGACTTTCCCAGATAACTTCGTATTTGGACCTGTGATTCTTCTGGCCACAGCACATTGAAGAAATCTAAAATGCCAAGTTGAAATTTCTTTTTCTTATCTTCCTTTCTATCTTTCATAAGTTTAGTCTTGTCTTAAAATGTGTTCATGTTCCTTAACCCCTAAGAGAAAATGAGATGGTTTCTAATGCTCTGGACAAAGTCACAAATGGCATCTGAACAACAATATAGAAAGGAAAGCAGAAAAGAGAAGACTAGCTGTTTCTAAAATGGAAAAAACATCCAAACAAAACAAAACAAAACAAAAGAAACCACAAACAAAATGCAACAATTAACAAAAGAAATTATATGGTAATCTTTGCAAGCATCAGAGTCACAGCTCCCAAACTCAGAAGTCCAATTCCAGCTGTATTTTCTTACAGAATAGGACAAGATTTCAGTAGAAGCCCTTTTTTCCCCACTTAACATTGCTCCTCATCACTTCTTAAACCAACTCTCAAGCAGGGGAAAATGACATAAATGTTAGCAGTGATTTCCCCCCCTGTTGCAAGTCCTGTGCAAAATCAGAGCTGCATACTGAGTAGTAAAAGCTCTGCTGGCAGATACTATGTAGGGATGCCACAGGCAACCCTGTTTGAGGTAGTTTCTTCAAATATGATTGAAGAGCTTACCAAATGCAGGAAACCCTCAGGCCACAGCACTTCCACCAGTCCACACCGTTCACTGACTTCAAGCTATTACCAGGCCTTACGAATAACCACCCATGGGCTTTGGAAGTGCTGGATTTCTGGTGTGTGCTCTCACACCTCCCACAGAGAAAGGATTCACTTAACAGGCCAAACTTCCTTGCACAGATTCCAACATACCTTCCTCCTCTTTCATTTTCTTCAGGTCATCCTCTCCCACCAAGGACACACGTTTGGGAGGCTTGTCCGTCTGCTGTTGCTTCACCTCAATTTCGAAATACTTCTGCCTCTCGCGGAAGGACCTCTGCTCGGGGCTGTGCAGCCCGCCGGGGCTGTGTGCGGCCACCTGCAACAGCCACGCGTCACCATCCGCAGAGTGATGGAGCCAGCCCCCCACACCCTGCATCACCCCAGCACGTGCCCCACCCCTGCCACGCACTCCACACCCTCCTCCTCCTCCTCCCCAGCCCATGCTGTGATTCTGACTCCCCAGCCCCAAAAGCCTGAATCCTCTTTGAGTCCCTGTCCCACTTCCAGCTCCAGCCACCAGAACTCACCTGTGGAGCAGTTTTGAGATTCTCCGTACTGGTTTGACTAGGCAGCTCCTAAGAATAGAGAGGAATGGGCATATACTAGAAAGAAAGTTTTCCTCCCACCCTCCAGCTGAGCGGCAGCAGCGCCACACAGACAGCAGCGGTCCAGCTCTGACTGGCTCGCAAAAAGTGTCCCAGGATTTACACAAGACAAAGCCTCGTTAGGCTGAGCAGTTATGAGTCATAAGGATTTATGTTAAATTGAGGGCTAAACAAAAACAGATGGTGACAATTTTTAAAAGGGTGGAAAGCAAAAAACATGGGGAAACAGGTGAAGAACAGGAGTAGAGAGCTCAGCCTAAGACGGAGGAGGCTTAGACTGATTTAAATCAAAGATGCAACAATCGAAGTTTGCTTCTAAAAAGTGGAAACACCATCAGGAAAAAAAGAAATCTGTATTTACCAGAAAGAATAACAGATATCGAAGGAGTAGAAGTACAGGGGGCAGAAAAAGAAACTGAGCCACAAAATCCATCTGTGAACCAGTAATCAGCAAGGGTAAAAAAAGAACTGCCAAAAAGTTACTGAAAATAGGAAAGCTTTTAATTATACAAATGAAAAGGAACTATGAGAAGGGAGCAAGTAGACCACCTTCAACTTTATTCAAAGGCACTCCAAAAACTAACAGAAAGTTTTCATTCTGTGTAAGTAAGGAGATCAAAGAGAGGGAAGGGAAGGGAAGGGAAGGGAAGGGAAGGGAAGGGAAGGGAAAAAGAAAAAAGCGCTTCTAGCTAAGAAGCAAATGCCTGGAAACAGGAAATACTGGTGCTAACACAGAAGGAAACCTAAGAGCTCAGTACAGTCACCTGCAGGGACAAGGAAACCACTGTTCAACAATTCTGAACAAAGTGAGCTGTGAAGCTGCAAGCCTGACAGGCATGGATTTTTAATTGACTTGTTTAATTGGGTGGCAGTTCATGTCTGAAAAACAGCCAATATATCCTTAGAATCAAGAAGCAGGCAAAGCCAACTTGAGCAGCAGAGCTGTTGGTCTGTTCACTTTCAAGAGGACAAATATTCCCAGATGAACATAATCAAAATGAAAATGAACAGAGAAGGTTAAAAGGGAAGAGGTGTGATGAAGATTAATCCACTGTTCTCCTTTGATAACACAAATAATTTTTGAAACGAGCACACAGATTTGTCCGAGACTTCAAAGATCAGTTTTGTGAACAACCTTGCTTAACGTTTCAATGCCAAATTTAACTCAGAAACCAGGAAGGTGTGAATAAGATTTGTGAATAGCAAAGACCAGAATATCCCCAGAAACACAGGGCCTCCTTCACGACAGATTTCTCTGGAGGAACTGAACGGCTGCCGCCGCCTCTCTGCGCTGCCCCTGCTCACCAGCGATGCTCAGTCCCGTGTTCATACCAGTGTTAGTGCAACATCCCCCCACCAGCACCAGTTACCTGACTTTCGAGCAGAGGGTGTGACAGGGGCACTGCGGCGAAGGTTTTGTACGCCTGCTTGACGTTGATGGGGATCTCGTCAGGAGAGGGTGGTGAAGGCGGCTTTTGCTGCAGGGACAAAGACAGAAGGTAAAGATAACCACTGAGGTTAGAGAAAAACGAGTGCGGGGGAAACACTGGACACCTCTCAGCCTGCAAAGCGGAAGATATGAGGGACACCTCCTGACATATTGCTGTCCCAGTGCAGAGGGATTTCCACCTAATTCAAGTAGCACGGGCCTGCTTGAATCAGTGGGCTTCTGGGGCTGGAACAAGGAAGTTACACTGTTGACTCTGACCCTTGCTTAGGGCTGAACAAGACACATTTAGTTTATTAGAAAATTAAAGATAAGCTGTGGCCTTACCTGGCATTTCTGACTGAAGGGGCCCTCTCCGTGGGAAGGGATCTATTAGTCTCACTTGTTTTTTAGAGAGGCTATTGTACTTCTGTTTACAAAATGACAGGTGTGTGCTTCTAAGTATTTCAAGGCTAATGGTCTCCTAAAGTCTCCTAAACCCAAGTGGCAACCCGTTCAGCATTCTAAAATCTGCAGAAAACCTGCCTTTATTCTCAGATTTTCCCTCCACAGCATTCCACTTACTCAGAAACATCTGATAAGGTCCAAGAGGACCCTCCTACTGCTTGTCACTTGTCTTTGCTAGTCTTTTCCTCACCTGTCTTCTCTGTAACCCCTCCAACCACACTCAGGAGGAAGAAGAGTTGGGATAACCTGCTCAAAGCATCACAGAAGTGAATGGGAGTGTGTGGGGGGAAACGACACCACCACCTTCCTTTCTGCTAGAAAGCAGAAAAGGAAGTTGCATCAGTTGCATCATTCCTTCAATCCCTCTGGAGGCACTAACTCGGTCTCAGGTGTTTTTGGTTTTTCTGTGTCTTGGACTGAGGCTAAATTACCTCACTGGATGATGTTCCCTTCTGCATAAGCTAAAGAATAGCACATCAAAATTGGAAGAGGTTGCAAAACACATGAATCTTGGTCACCTGGATCATATGTAACTCTTTGCCTACAAATCAGGTCTCTAATTTGGTATCTTGTCATAAAAGCCTCAATAAAAAGAGAAGGGCTATATTGCAGGTTTATGCGTCTTCTGCCATGACAACACCAAAATACCTGAATCTTTCTCTCCCATCAACATAGAGCCCGGGGAATATGAATCTTTCAAAACCAATAATTTTGCAAATCATAAAACTTACCATCAGCAAGACAGTATTGGCTCTTGCTGCAAGATGCAAGAGACTGATAGACAAAGATCTGAAAGATTTATACCTCAACAGATTGCAACACCTCAGCAATAAGGACCTAAAACTCTGACCGCTCTGGGGATTTCAGCTACAACAAGACTTTCAACACCACCAGCTTCTTGAGTGGGCAAGTGAAGACACATGGCAGGCTGGTGAGACAGCAATGCTAGAAAATGAACGGAGTACACTGACCCAAACTCTGCTCGTGGAGAGTATGGGTTTGTACCCAGGGCATCCAGACTGCTGCATAAACAAGACTGGCCTTACCAAGGCATGGGATTTTAAACTACAAAATCTCCCCTGGGGGGTTGTGTTCAGCCTACCCACCAGAGAAGTGGCACTACAGCAACCTAGGGCAGAAAGACACAGCTTAGCAAGAAGGAACTGCAGGCCACTTACAGAGTTCTGGATATTGAAGCACAGCTCGGGTTGCTGGAAGGGATTGGGGCTGTCCCCGTCCTCCGAATTATGTGAAGCTGCGTTTTGTCGCACTCGGGCAAGAGGCTGAATGACGCCTGGTTTGGTCTGCTTGTGTCAACACCATGCAACAGGGGAAAGGCAGAGGAAGGGGAGGGAGAGAGAGAAGAGAAATGAGCAGTTAGGGCGGGAAGATGTCTCTGCCATGCAAGTGTATGTGACAAATCCATGCACCTGAGCTGCCGACGCCAGCTACCCTGCTGGGAGGGTGAGCTATGGAAGCAAACACCAAACCATGCCTCTGGTGCAAGCAGTTTGGACAGGTGAAGGTCAGGATGACGACAGGACTAAGGGGTTACAGAGAAATCTACACAAGGAAGAATCTGCCATACCAGTAGCAGCTGCAGGGGTCAGAGGGGTATGGCAGGAGCATGTCAAAGCTTGGAGAATATAAGTGTCATGAACGGAAGATGCAGCAGGAAAACATAAGCCAGGAATGGGCATGGGCAAAAGCTGGGAATGAAAATGAACCAAGACCCAGCCAGGGCTCCAATGAGAAATGCAGACATAAAAGAGCAGAGACAAGTCTGAGATTTGACCTAGATGTCATCACTGTTGGATGCTGTGTGGACATCAACAAAACATCTAATACTAAAGAGAGTAGAGTTGAGTAAGCCAGCAAAAACTAGTCGAGTGAAAGCTGCAAGAGTAAACAGGAATAAAATCTGCAAAAACACCTGCATCGAGTTTTCAAATTCATAACATTTAGGACTTAGTGCATTTGTACAAAGTTGAGGTGGAGCGAATGAGTGAAGAATACAGAATAAGACCCAACAGTGAGACTTGCAGGGCTGGAAGCGAGCACACAAAGAGGCAGGGGTGAGAGTAGCTCTGTGTGCTGAAGAACACACAGGGACACCACAGTGAGGTCTCAGGGCAGATGTACTTACTGATTTACTGTCATCCTGAGATGTAATGAAGTTGATGGAAGCCTGAGAACAGAAACACAGGTGTAAGTCTAGAGCCCATATAGGAAGCCATCAGCATACCCTGCTTCATACAACAAGCAGTACAAAACTCCCAGCCCCAGACCCTGCCCTGCTGCCCACCCTGCACAGGGAGAAGCCCCCAGTCCCATACTAACCCCCACCAAACCTTCCTCTTCATACAGGGAGCGGTCCAGAGCCCACCCGCAAGAGCTCCTCCCAGTTCCTCGGCAACGTGAGACACTCACAGCTCCCTACATGTCTCCGGTGCTGACCCCTGCCCTCCCCAGCTCCGCTCCAGCTCAGCTGGTCCTGGCCCCCTGTTTACATCCCCTGCCCTCTGCACTTGCCACTGAGCTTGAGCAAAGCCATCAGCACCACAGCTTCTCTGCCAGGAAGCGCTCACAGATGCCATTTCACAGCAGTGGCGAGCAGGGAACAGCCTCTCGTGCCCAGCCTGCTGCCCTGGGCGCCTCTCTTGGCAGCGAGCCCTCAGCAGCGAGCCCTTGGTGCGCACCAAGCCCCAGAGCTGGGGAACGCGGGGCTGGAGGAGGGTGAAGAGCAGCACGGAGCAGCAGCGCACACCGCACACCCACAGGCACTTACAAAGCGGGTCTCCCTGCCTGGCAGGTGAGCAGGCCGAGGGGCTGCAGGCGTCTGGAGAGGGGCAATGCCAGGGAGGAGCATCAGGGGAGAGAGAACGGGAGAGAAAACGAAGAGACTGGGTTTTCCACGAGAGAGGCTGAGAGAAGCACCTTTCCCAGCACAGAGACTGCAGCTGCCCGGGGCTGCCAGTGTCCCCACGCAGCTCCTCACTGCCTGCCGTGAAGAAAGCCGCTCTGCCCTCCTTGGCATACACACCGACCCCACCATGAACACCTCCTTCCTCCCCGACCAGCGACCACCCCCCCCGAAGCCCCCGCACAAGCCGACCAAGCGCAGCACACGCCAGCCCACACCGCCTCCGCCTCGAGCCCCACGCGACCCGCTGAGGCCGCCCCCGCC
>JAAGNO010005630.1:0-18214 GCA_033439905.1 Ceryle rudis | reverse complement strand
GAAAAAAAAAAAACAACAAAACAAACCCAAAAAGACAAAAAAACCCCGAAAATAAAAGAAACGAGGCAAAAGGCCGAGCTGGGAAAGGCGGGGTGGCAGCTCCGCAGCTGGAGGGGTCAGGCTCCACAGGGGATTTTGCCGGCTTTAACCGATACCTTTTAAGATTTGCGGTTTATAGCGTTTCACTGCCGCTGTGGGGAAGAATCTTAAGACCCCCACCGGCCCCCTCAGATACCAATCGCACTCCTAATCCTTTTGATTTGCCATATACTCCGCTGGCATTTCAGAAACCTGCGGTATTAATGCCTCCGAGCGGAGGGTCGGGTGTGGGGGGGAGCTGGAAAACAGAAACATTTTAAGCTCGATTAGAAAGGGCAAAAAGTCAGCTGGCTTTGAAATGAACTCGCTCAGCAGGAGCGGTGGAAGCATTTCCAGGAGACAGCGGGAAGGCGTTTGTTTTCTTGGCTGGCACCGAAGCGCCGGCTCGCCGTGCCGCGCACAATGCCGGCCCTTCCGTGGGGCCAGCGCACCTCGGCGCCTGGCAGCCACCGCTCCTCGCCCGCATTCACCCCCTCCTCGCCCGCAGCCACCCCACCGGAGGAAACAGCCCCCTCGCCTCCCCTTTAACCGCCCGTGTTTGCACATCTCCCTGAGGGCTGGGTGAGCAGGGGTCAGAAAATGACTAGGAAGGCTCGCAGCCACATCTATTTATTTATTGTTTAAATTGATATTTTTATTATGCAACCCACTTTTCAGGACACTATTTTTCATTTGATTTTCCAGTGTCTCCTACTTCGCATAATCCCCTCTCTGCCCAACTCTACTAGCTAACACTAGCCAGTCCGTCTGTAATTTCTCAACCTCCAGGCTAATTCTCATAAATCAAACACAAGCCAAAGAGCGAGACAATGCCTGACAGTGGAGCTGGAGCTCCACAGACTCGGCAGATCCAGAGGGCAGCTTGTGCCCAGCTACAGGGCAGGATCAGACAGTCTCAGAGAGTTCCTGCAAGGCTGATCTGAGCAACTTGGCTGAAAATCAGAGCTGCTGGCAGTAGGGAAAGGCTGTCACTGAGCTCAGGCAGTTGTGAGCCCTGAACTGGGAGCGATGTAGAGGTACACCACGATTTGTAGTGAGTGACCCTGCAATATGAAAAGCAGAGGCATTTTTCTCCCATTCTCTGCAGGGATTTACAGACTGGGCTGGAGCCCTGCCCTTGCCTCTGATCGGATTTGTCACTCTGAGCTGCAGACTGAAGCAAGCAGCAAATGACTTGTGTTTAGTGTGAAGGGCACACAAGGCCACCACGCAGCCACTGCCTGCAGGTCAGCCAGGCTTCTGGTCGTTTCACCTCCTACAGACATCACAGCTGATCATAAAACCAGTCCGTAGTTACCATCTCGCTGAATGACCTGAGTACTTGATGAACCTTCTCACAAAACCATTCAAACTCAGCCATTCTTAGCTGACCTGGCCTGGATAAATAATTCCCATAGCTATGGTGGCAGAGCTGCTGAGATAGGTGGGATGGAGGGATGATCAACACCTTGAATGGAAACTGCTTCCTCTGTCTCAGCTGCAGCCAGACCAGCTTCAGGATCACTATCCACAGCAGGATGTCCCTTGGCACCAGGAATTCAAGCTGGCTGGCAGTGGGCTTGGCCGCTCTTCCATGATTATCCAGGTTGTCTGGTTGCTCACCAGCATGGTTTTTGTCTGGTCTCCTATATGCAGAAGGGATGAGGCCACTCTCTTCTGAAGGGAAAGGAAGTTTAGCTGTGTGGATATAAGCAGTGTTGTGGTACTTGGCCTCATGAGCTAGAGTAAGCCCAGAGCTTTACAGGAGAGGTTTGCTAGTCCCAGTTCACACACAGCCTCTTCACTGCCTTGGGTAACAGGAAAGTAAATCTCAAGTCAAAGCCTGGCAGACTCTGCAAAGAAAGTGTCCCCTGCAGTGCATCGTTCCCTTTTGGAAAGAGTGTAAGGATGGTTCCAGAGGTTGTTGGTAGACAGAAAACCCCAAATTCATGAGGTTTTGATATTCATGTGCTATTACACTTATGAAAGGAGAACCAGAAAGCTGCATGGGATAGTATCCCCCAGCTCTCTGCCTTCAAGCTCCAGTAGCTGCCAAGGGCACAGCTGTGCTCTCACTGAACACATCACTGCCTGATCTTGTCATTTTGCCAGGCCTAACCTTGCTGGAGGAGGTCAACCCAGCTTTCTCGTGAAGCTGACATAGCCTGGTGGGAGAGCAATAGGGTCCAGGTGCCTCACTCTCTGGCTAACAGCCAGGCCTCCTCCAGCTAGCATTAAGCATGGGAAGATGTTTCTTCTTGCACATAGATTTTTTTTTGCCAAAGTCTCCCAGCTCAGCCTAGGAATCCCAAGAGGGAGGACATTACTCCTTCAGACTGACCCCACAAGACTAGAAAACCTCATTCGGTGCTACATTACGCAAAAGCCTTGACTGCAAGGAGGAGAGGAGGTGCTTCTCCAGCTCATTGACCAACTTGGGGTTCCTCACAGCTCACTTGCTGATTCACTTACTGGTGGTGTTCCCTACTGCTGTCACTCAGGGCTAACCCTACACAGGTGAATAGGGTGTGAGAGGGCTGTGAGGCCCTGTGAAAGGGCTGCAGTGGGAAGAGGGATTGCTCCCACCTCCTCACAGAGGTAGAAATAACTTTGAATTTCCAATCCTATCAAGACTAAATCAGTGTAAATCCACAAACTCTGGCCATCAGGTGCTTTCTGCATCAGGAGTGCTCTGCAACAGCAAGCAACAATTCCTCAAAGCAGAATTATTTTCAGAATACGATTTTGGAGAGAGAAGTACTTCAATTAATTCAAAGTTTGAAGTGAATATGCTGTGGAAAAGTCACTGAACTATAATTTAGTTTTGATGTTTTAGTTAATGTATTCTAAACCAGAATTTAAATAAAATTACTGTTAAATAAATTGTTGTGATTCTTGTTACGAATCATCTTTGATGATTCAGTTTGGAGTCTGAATGCTTAATATGAGGAGTACTCCAAAGCTTACTTCAGAGAAGACCCACCAAATAGGAATATCAAGCAACAGAATGATGTTGTCGTTCAGACAACTTGAATTTATCATGTCTTGATGAGATCCTGGCTATTCATTTATCTGGAACAGCTAACTTTTCTCCTTGCTTACTGTCTGCTTACAATATAACTTCTCTTGTTCTCCCAAGTTGTTAAGGATTGGCAATTACATTTTCTCTTGGGGCTGCTCCAGTTTTCATGAGAGATGCAGCAGCTCAGGTAGGAAAAAACCCAGACCTGTGACTTGTCTGCAGGACTCTCCTATCTCACATAACCACTGATCCCTTTCTCGTCTGAAAGCAAATCTCCGTGTGAAACGTGTTGATTCAGCCACCTCAGCACACTTCTTTCTTTCTTTCTTGGTTTGTTTTTTGTTTGGGTTTTCTTTTTTTTTTTTTTTAACTTGAATTCCCATTGTCTCCCAGTGTTTCAGTCCTGGATCACAGTGGAGAAGGAAGGTATTCTACTAGAAATGCAGTCGGTGTTGAAAGCACTTGCGGTGGTGGGGAAGCTCACAGGCTGCAGCCAAGCAGGGCAAGATAACTTCCAGGGAAGTACGACTAACCCAGTTTCCACATTGACTTAGCACACAGAATGTCCTGGTAAATACAGCACCTCAGAGGTCGTAGAGACTGGGTGCCGGGGGTAGAGTTCAGTTAATTTATGGTGGGGCAGCACAAATCAGGAGATTCAGCCCTTTGATGTCAACTCAGCACTTGCTCGCTGGGTGTGTGAGATTAGCCAGTGTGCATTATAAGGTTGCAGAGCAGGATGTTGTTTCCTGGGCAGGTAAAAAGAGATGCTGCAGAAATGGGGTGATGTCCCCATCAGAGCAGGTGGGCTGCTGACAAAGGAAAGTGGGTCTTGGTGGGGCAGGGGGTAAGAAGTCACCAATGAAACAGCTTGTTGAGGTGGACATCTGTAAATGCACACTCTGTGAGTTGTTTAACCCCCCTTGGCCTTCAGAGTACATCCAGAGAGTCTTTGCAAGTGTGGGACAGCTCCTCAGCTGCTGGCAGCAAGCAGCAATGGCCTGTTGTCCTCAACACCCACTCCTCTAGAAGTCATTCAGGATATTGTCTGGCCACAGACAATAAGTATCTCTTTTCTTCTGCCTGCACATCACCCTGACAAGGGGTCCTGTGTAGGAGTGTGGACACAGGACCCTAAGGGACCTACTCGAAACTCCTCTGATCAGTCTCAGACAGCTGCTTTCTCCTCTTCTGTTCCCCCTTTCCTCCTAACAACCCGCCTGGTACTTTTTCAGACACAGAGTTTCCTTGTAGGAGCGTTAATAATGACACGTCTCTGTATTTTCAGGTAAACCAAAACTACTTTTCTTTAAAATATACGGTGTACACAGAACACAGAGTTGGGTAGTGTCTTGGAACTGCCCCTCCTCGTTGTGCCTACTCAACATCTCCGTAGCATCTCCACTGGTGATGAATAAGGACACCTCTGCTGTGTACCAAAAGCACCTGTGGGATCTCTCCTTCCATGACTGCAGAATCTAACACAGGAGCTACCGCACCACTGTCACGTACGCTTTTCTGTAGGTTTAATTAAAGGCGGAAAGATTTACAGGAGCATTGAAAACATTATAAGAAGAACTTTCCACACTTGTGATTTTTGATTCCTTTCAAAGAAAAGATGACAGGAATTTGTATCTGAGAGTGTTCACGTACACCTAAAAGAAACAAACAGCAGCCTTGTTATTTACCATGTCCAAAACCCATTTGAAACTGGAGAGTGGCCCACTAAAAATACCAAAAAAGAAGAAATCTTGTGTAATGGGTGAAGCAAAGGAAGTGCAATCTAGTGATTAAGGCAGGCGCAGGACTGCCAGGAGGTCTTTCTGGCAACAGTTTTATTCCTGGCTTTACCACAGGCTTCCTGTGCAACTGGACAAGCGCTGAAGGGCTGGACAGCACGAGCACGTCTCTGTGCACCCTGGGAGCAATGCCTTGGGATCGAGGCCAGGGCGTTTGTGGGGTTAGAAGTTTGCTCTTGGAGCAACTCAGGAGCTGTTCTTGAAATCCAAGCTGAGGATTGATTTGCATTGGTTTGCATGGCCCAGTCAGGGGCAGGTGTCTGGGGAAGAACCACCATGGGAAGGTTGTCTTGTGTTGTAGAAGAGATAGGCATCATCCTCGCCATGGCATCGCTACTTCTGGGTGAGCTGGCTGGCCCCGCTGGGGCTTGTGCACTGGAACTAAGCAGAGTTTTGAGTTATGACTTTCTAAGCCCAAATCTGTGCTGCATGGGGGCAGCAGAGAAGCGCGTGGCCTCCTCCTCTGCATGCTCAGTCCTTCCTCATGTGGTCACAGTGGAGACTGCTGGGCTTGGGAGACTTTAAAGCTGCCCTTACTGAAGCACACCTCCTTAGTGGAAAGAAGAAAATGGAATTGAAATGCAGAGGATCATTTGTGGTCAAATCAAAGGGGCTTCGCCTTCTTCTCTCATCACCCTGCGGCTTAAATTCCCATCCATGGGCAGGATGAGCGAGGCGGGCGAGTGAGGGACACAGATTCAGAGGCACTGGCCGCCCTATTTATAATGGTTGCACATTAAAGGTGACTGCCCTGGGGTGTCCGTGTTGCCTCCACCGGCTGCCTTACCAGGCTCAGATAACAAACACAGCCCTGGCTGCACAGCAGATCTGTCGTGGGGATTATCTGCTCGTTTGAAGTGAAATTTAGCTGGCCTTAATCAGAAATCTCACCGCATCAGGTTCGCATTAGCTTGTGCGGAGGTAGTAGTTTCACACGCCGACATGGTAGCAATTAAGCGAGTCGCTACTGGTTCTTACCCCAGGGTACAACTTTGTTTTGTTCCTTGTAGATTAGTGGGGCTGCACAAGTTTCCACATAGTTTTCTTTCCTGTAGACCCTGACTATTTCATGTTGAACCCTCTGGGACTGTTTATTAGACCACACAAATGGTAATCATTTCCCAAAGAGGTGGACAGCGTTCCAGACCTCTAGCGTGGCCAGTTAGAAAAAAATGTTATGAATCTGAGCAAGGGAAGGGATTTCACTAAAGCCAAAGAAGTCTTAAAACTGCACAAACACAAGAGATGAAATATTTTGGACTGGCAGGAATAGAATTAAAATACTCATTTCAAAATGCATCATTATGCCTTTCTTGGCATGGGAGGTGAAAGCAAGAGAGAGCTCCTCCTGGGTCTCTCTTCATTTCCTCCCTTGGCTCCTTGGCTTGGACAAAGCCAGAAACCTCATATCCTCCTCATGTAAATCCCTCCTGAGAGACCCAATTATAGCCTGGTTACCCCTCACATGAGCCCACCAGGAGAACCCACATTTATTTTAAGACAGAGGCTGAAGGCCTGACATGTGGGAAGGGGCTGGCTGTGTCCCACCCTTGGAAATGGCACTTTGTACGGAAGGAAGAAGTCCATGGTGAAAAAAAAGGTGAGATCCATAAGTGACAGATGATCAAGGTGATCGCTCACACACTCAATTGTTTGGGCCCTTGCCACTATGAGAGCACTCCCCCTCTTCCAGCTCCACGGGACCCTGCAGGCTGTTTGTCTGTCTCTGGAATCAATAGGACATTAGCAGGGTAATAGCTATTTTTATATTCTTGTAGCATTTTAACTGGGAAAGTGTTGTACATTGCCTCAAGGAAGATGGGGTGTGTGTGTGCATGTGCC
The DNA here is from genome assembly GCA_033439905.1 of Ceryle rudis. Taxonomy (NCBI): domain Eukaryota; kingdom Metazoa; phylum Chordata; class Aves; order Coraciiformes; family Cerylidae; genus Ceryle; species Ceryle rudis. The sequence goes on along the minus strand of JAAGNO010005630.1, from coordinate 11,473 downwards.
AAGAGATTTCATGGATAAGACAATAACTATGGATTTTAATGCCCTCCTCCACAGTTTTGCCAAGAGTGAAAAGCAACAAAGAGAAAAAAATGTCGCATTAGTGCCCCCACATCCAAGCAGATTCCCTGTCTTCCTCTTGGTGTAAGTTTTAGATGGTGTTTCTTTACAGAGACACAAAGTGCCAAAGGCTCCAATAACCACAATTTCAATGGCTTTCTAAACTTATCCCATAACAGAATAGGTGTGTTGTATTTTGTAGGGCTTACAGGCTATTAAGACAAAAGCAACTTTCAAAGGAGGCTGGGAACAGAAATTCTTGTTCCATCCACTATGCCATTCCTGACAGCAGCTACCGCTTACATTTCTTGCTGTTTACTTGTTGGTGCAACTGGTAAACTCGTTGTTTACTGGTGTCAGCAGGGAGGGTTTGCCTGGGAGTTATAATATTCCAGGCGTGTTGTTCCTTTCAGCAGCTCCCATCTTTTCTTGGTCCAAGGTAATAACCTTTCTTTCCATATTTTCTGTTTTGCTTTTTTTTTTCTTTACTGCATCAGAACTACTCTCTGAAATTATGTATGTTTCCCATTAGCCAAAACTCCCCCTCCCTAGTATTTATGAGAAAGTGTAACACTGAAGATATCGACTTCCAGTTTTGAGCTACAAGATGAATATTCCTCCAAAGTAAATACTGGCCTTGGCTTTGCCACAGTCAATATTTACCTCAAGTGAAATAAATCTTGCTGACAACCCAAACCTGAAGTCAATACTGGCTTGCTGTAATCCAGCTGGTATGAAGTAATCAGTTTCCTTTATATTACCTGAATGCTTTAATGCAAATATTTTCAAGCTAAAGGTGGGCTTTACATTCCTGTAGTTGTAAATGTGGTACTGAATCCATCCCCCCATTTGCAGTCATCACAAAGCTGAGAGCTCTCCAAGAGGTCATATGAAAGCTCTCCTATCTCAGAAACAATCTGCGAGTGACTGATTAACTATCTAATCTGTGTACCTACTTGGAGGCCCATTACTGCAGTGTCTGAGAGTCTTCCAAATCCTTAAAAGAGGCAAAGTTTGCAAGGAAAGGAAATATCTTTTACTAGACCAGGTGATATAGCTGAGAAAGTGGATAAACTGGGCACACAAACCTTAGATCTGAAGATAATGACACTTCCTAAAAAACCTGCATCTCATTTATTTAGACCATCAGGTCTACAGCAATACTGCTACTACTACCTCTAAGGAGAGAAATAATTCCTTCCTCCTAATCTATGGGTAAACATTTTAGTACTCAAAAGAAACTCATTTAAAATTGATTTTTTTTGGTAGCCGTCTCATTTATCTGCCTTTCTGTTTATCCATCCATCAGTCAGTCACTCCCCACTCAATAACGTTGAAGCCTGTTGGCCAACACCCACCGCCTTGGACAGATGACAGGTTTAAACCAGTGAAGATCCTACAGGTTTTATGCAAAACTGGTGAAGAAGAGAGACCTAGGTTAGTCTTCCTCTGGCCTCCCCAGAGAGGCCGGTAGGGGTAGTCAGCATGCCCAAGCCCTCCTGCCTGCTGCAGCACGCTGTGCCTCCTACCCATGTGCCAGCCTGTGGGACTGGGCAGCGGTGCCACGGAGCGCACTGGCAGCCATGGGTATTGGGCTGGTATCAGGATTCAGAGCATCCCTCCATAGGAAACAAGGTTTGATTAATTCTGCTGACCATGGAAAAGCACCATTTGTAAAATTTTTGGGTGTAACCGAGTATACTGTACCAGAGAAAGTTGAAATGAGGTCGTTCGCTTGACGGGCTTCTTCGCAGAGGATTTTGCAATTACCATGACCAATGCACCCAGAAGTCTCTCTGTTAGCTGGGGCTATGTCTTTCCACTGCAGTGGCTGTTGTAGGCAACTGTGGCCATGAAGTCTGAGTGAAACTCCCTCAGGCAGCTAAACCAGTCCCAAATAGGCTTTGCATATCAGAACAGAAATCATGAGCCGCTTTCCATATTCAGTGAGAAAACAGGAAAAAGAACAGAGAGCTTTCAAATGACTCACTGATGGGCTGGTTTTTGTGTTGGGTTTGGGTTTTTTTGTTGGTGGTGGTGGTGAGTTTTTTTGTCCTTGCTGGAGCTTTTTCATTTCTAAATATAAATAATGAGTTGCAAGAACTAAAAAAATCTTAACTAGATTTCGTCCCAATGAAGTTTTGTTAATTGTTACAGTGCACAGAGTTGCTTTGCTAAGTTATTTTTCCTTTGGTTTGGGTTACTTGTGCAAAGATGTTGGTGGTCTGCAGAAATACTTAAAAGATATCTGACCACAGCCCTCCCCACTCCCTGCAGAGCAATTTTGTCTGATTAGCAATCTCTCTGGGAGGTCAGTGGCTGGAAGAGTTTGTGAGTCGTATTATGAAAGAACTAGATAATAATAAATTATAAAGTTTAAGGCCAGTGAAAGACCACGGGTGCAAAATGCTGCAAACTCCACAGACTGCTAGTGCTACATTAAAGCTGAGTTTTCCCTCAGCAGTACTGCAGCCATTCCCAAGGGGGAGGAGAAGGAAGAACAGGTGGGACACTGCTCAGGAGTATCTGCTTGGTTATTTAATGGAAATAATGAAGTTAACAATGCTCTCCATGTTTCTATAGGGTGCCCTCCTCACCTGCCACCTTTGCTGAGCAAATGCGGCCGTGATGCGGGGTTGACTCTGCAGGTCTTTGCCTCATAAAGCTTCCCCACATTCACGGTGGGTGAACCTGACTCCGAGGCAGACTGTGCTTTGTGACCTACTGGAGCACCAGAAGTGCCCAGTCATCTGCAGAGGACCGGTTTACCAGCTACTTTATCACATCTCTCCTGAAATTCTAACTCCTTATCTCATTGAAAGCTGCACTGCAAATGTTTTCCCAATTTACCTACCAAAGCACTTGGAGCTACTGCATGGATGTGAAGTGTTTGTAAATGGCAAAAGTGGCAGAACGCAGGACATGCAAGACGGTATGAGGAGGCCATCTGAGAAGCCTTGAACAGTGACTCTGTAAAATGCTTCCTTCCATGGCAGGAAAATTGCCCAGCCTTGCTCTGGGCCAGCCAGCCAGCCTGTACCTTCAGTAGTTCAAAATATTTTCCTGGATCCTGAGCTGAAGATGGCATCATGAGACAGGTTACCCAGCAAGGGTGCTTAGTCTCTCAGAAAAAACAAGGTTGGGGGATGACATAAATGACACTGTGCAAGTGTTAATGTGACATCTAAAGAGATGCCCTTTAAAGCTGAGCTGACTCACAGGGAGGTGTTTCACTATTTCCAGAAACTAGGACTTGTTTTCCCCACAGAAGGACAGGAAAACCCCAAACCAAGCAGACTTAAGATACTTCAATTCTCCCTGACTCGAGTAAAAACAGAACAGAAGTGTAGAAATACTGGAACTTCACAGAGGATGAAAATGTAGATTTTTACCTAGCTGCAGTCCCACAGCAGCGGGACAGACTGACAGCCCTTTCTTTGGGCTTTTCCTCAGACATTACGGGAGCTGTGTTTCTACATAGGCTATACCTGCACGCAGTCTGACTACAGTTACTAGCAGCAAACCTTTGCTTTCACAAGCTTGGATCTGGTGATAGAGAAGCAAATGCAGTCTTAGAGGTGATAGAGAAGCAAGTGCAGTCTTAGACCTTCTCCAGTTCCTGGGGGAGCACTTCCATGCAGTAGGCTAGGACCTGCCTCCTCCCAAGTACACCCGTGACGGCAATGCTAACACGGGCATTAGGTACTCAAGGCAGTTGCCTACAGTTGAAATGAGAAGAGCCCCAGCTGTGACTCCCTACAGGGCGTCACTGACCGCAGGAGCCCCCTCCTCTGCCTGGTGCAGCTGTGGAACTTGCCCTTGCCCACACACTCTCAGCCCCACACTTTTTCCTCAGCAGCAAAACTGGTGAACACGGAGGGTCACTCAAAAACAGTGGGACAAGGACTTTTCATGTCAGAGGAGCGTGGTCCCAAGGCTTGCTGACTTAATGAGAATGGGTTACAGCCAAGGCCACTGATGTGACACCAGGAGTTGGTGGACCCCCAGCAGAGGGGCTCCAGCCCAGTGCCTGTGTGGGCTGCATGCTGCCTGCATGAGCTGAGGAGGGTCCAGCATGCTTGGCATTTGACAAGCAGCAGGGCTATGGGTAAGAGGATTTAACTAGTCATCTAAAAGAAAAAAAAAAAAAACAAAACCAAATCAAATGTTGCATCTAAAACCTGATCCATGCACAGGTACTTGGTTTGGCCATGTGACTTGGCCTTGCTGCCTGACGCCTGCACTAATAAGCAAATGCCATGACTCAGGTAATTCTCCCCCTCTCTCTGGATCTCATTTTGTTTTGCAAGCCGTGGCATGAGCTAGCTTTAGCCTTGCCATAAAAATCTGACTCACTTCCTAAGGGCAGGCTAAAAGAACCTGAGGATTCTTTTAAAGGCTGCTTTTACTTTCTTAGCCACAAAAGAAAGACATTGGGGATTGCTGAAGAAATAAAAATTAAAATAAAAAAAAATCAGTTTTGTTAAACACAGATGAGTTGTTTTTTTTTCCAGCCTCATTTTCTTTGACTCTGTGAGTTGCTCCTTTTCAGAAGAGAAAATCTGTGCCTCTCCCATGTCTAGCATTTGACAATCAGCACTTCTTCTCTCTGCTCTGAGTGGTAAAGCCAGGGGGAGGAAGAGGACTGAAAGTAAAGCAAAGAATTGTTCAGCTTGCCTAGATCCCTCCAGGAAGTGATCTTTCTGCTTTTACTCCAGACACACGCCTCCCAGCTAGCCAGCAGCTCCAACTAATTAGCACACGTGATGGGAATAGGAAACAAAGTCACAAACAATAGTAGCGTGGGAACGCAGTGTAAACTGCAATTACATAGACCCCCCTTCCTTCCCCCTCCCGCCCCCCACCCTATAAATAAAGGCATAAATAAATAAATAAGCGTATAAATTCGAAAGAGCTGCTGACAATACAGCAGATAAGTGTGGGAGGCAGAGCAAACTGTGCTGGGCAGGAGGTGAAGATCAGCATTTGCCGGGCAAGCAAGAGCCAGCTATTATTTTCATTCCATACTTCAAGTATATCGGGGCTGCTTCGTTTCCTTTTGTTTATCCTTCTGTTGAGGCACAACAGAAAAATGTGTTTGGGGAATTTCAGCGCTTGCCAGGTCACGGGGGAGGTCACTCCACTTTTGTTGGGAGAGAGGCAAAAGAAGAAAGAGGGCAATCAAATATCCTCCTTGAGACAGCTTACAAGCACACGTCTCATGCTGTCAGGGGGCTAGGCTCCGGTGTGACACTTCCAGCTTCTTGTCTTCCTGCCAAGCTGAATATGTTTGGTATACGTTATATATGTGAGAAGCGGTCACCACTTCCCCAGCCGACCACAGCTTTAAGACATAAGGGAGCTATTGTGCGGGACTAACCACATTTGCTGTGGTTTAAACGCTAAGAGCGTGCGACTGTTTGCGCTTACTTCAGAGCACCGTTAGGAATACCGAGCGTGGAGGTGTTCAGCAGAGCTCAGCATCATGGCATTGCTGTGTATCAAGAGGCATGTCCCAGGGATTTGTTCTGGGGCAAGTAAACACAAGGGACTTTCAATCGCAGCTGCAGCAGCAGGAATCAAAAGAGAGGCCTGGGTATGCAGGGGAAGTGACTGCTGTAGCTGACATGACACGCTGCTTTGGTAGCTTCTGTTTGCACAGAACTGAGAGTATCTGGAATAAATCTTGCAGACAGGTGCTACTTGGGAAGAAAACTATTTCTCCCGGAATAATTTTTCATCTTTAAAAGCTGATGAAATGAAGGTCACTCTGAGAACACTGGATCCACGCAGGGCATTGGCTTTGCAAGCCTATACTGGTCAGCTCTGCAGGGTCCACAGGTCTTGGCTTTTCTGAAACCCATAGGAATGCTGCAGTTTTTAAGTACTGTGAGCAAGACCGAAACAAGGCATCTTGCAGGAAAATAACCTCAGTGTCAGTGGCCACTGACAGGCCACTGCTATTTTATTACCATGGTTTTGTGGCACTTCAAAATTGGCTTGAATCTGAAAATTATCTCTTTATGACTCCTCAGTTCGGAGCCAAAAACTCTCAGGTCAGATGCTGATACACATGTGCATTATTTAGGAAATAAATGTTTCCCTAACAAAAAGTAGGTTCAGTATTTAACTTTGTTCTGGCAAAATCAGAGCAGTACTTCTCTTCTGTCATTTATTTGTAGCCTGGTATTCCATAACGTAATGGGAGAGAAAACTGATGAGAGGATTTTATTTTGATACCTTCTGATGTCCAAATACTCTGCCTGGAATGAAGTTCCACATTCAAAGCAGTCAAGCTTAGTCTTTATTTTATTGAAAGCAGGCAAATCAGGTTACTTTGCCAGGATGTCCATGATGAAACCTCAGCCAAAGTCCTGACCGCCTTGTGGCAATTAAAAATCCCTGGCACTTTCTCACTCTTCCTGCACATGCTAAACATCCCCTCACAGTTCATTACTCTGCAGCTGGGGGTTGTCTTCCGTAGTGGTTGTTTCCCCAGGTCTAACTTTTGCTCAGGTCACTGTGGGACAGCAGGTGTCTAGTAAGTGTCATGGCACAAAGGTGTGAGGTGAAATCAAGTTATCACCTGAGACAAAATAAAGAGACGCTTTTCCAGGAGTCAGTGCTCACCACACCAGATAGGTAACAGTCACTGTTTTCATTTAACTCGTCCGTGCAACAGCCATCAAAGCTTTTACCAGCTGGTACCTTCAAAAGCAATAAATGATTGCTTTGAGTTGCTTTATTCCAAACTGTGCTTACCAACAGGTACAGGGCATGCTCAACTTTCATTTTTAGTTTTGCACAATGAAATATAGTTCTTGGAACCTTGTTCGGAAAAAATGATTGTTTCCATTTGCCCAGAAGTCAGGTTTTCTCCCTGAAAGAACATACTTTTACGTAACAGTTTGCATGGTGGAACAGAAGCTCTGCGAGTTCTTTTCTATCCTATGCTCCCTATCCTATGCAAGAATGAATAGCACACACACATATTTTTATCAAAGCTGCATCTTACTGTCAAAGAAAACTCAAAGTAGGTCTCAGACTGTAGAATCTTTGCAACAGGGACTTCCATACATCACTGTATAACACAAGGCATGGTTTGAACACTGCTCTTAAAACACTGAAGTCGCAAAACTGCAGAGGAAAAGGGGCTAGTCAGGCTGTTCCTTGATGGACTGCGAGGATTTCGACAGCAGGAAACTAGAGCAAGTTCCTATATGATTATTCCTCAGTCCAACTATGAGAAAAGTAGGAACAGCAGAAAACTATTTGGGCAAACTATAGAGGGCTTGGTGGAAAAAAGGTCAGCAAAAAGAAAACCACAGTTTTAGTCTGTGATAGCTGGTGCTAACTGTACTGTGATACTGCAGAATGAACACGAGGATAAATAAACTGCCCAGCTATGGTGCAGTTGTCACCTTGGCGGGATGGTGTCTGCAGGTGACCATTGGGCAATGCTGGTAGAAGCTGTCCTTCCAGTAACATGTTACTGAACTTCTTGTGTGATTGTACACACAAGGTACATGCTTACACACGTGGGCATTAACACCACGTGCCTGTAACTCAGAGCAAAGGTGGCTGCAAATCAAGTGAGAATTTTCTACACTATGGCACCCCAAGTCAGCCCCCTTTTGTATCTATCATGATAGCCATTAATTGACATGACCTAGTGTCTTTCCTCCTGTAGGGTCTCGGCCTCCAGTGCACAGGACAGACTGTGCTTTGGGAATGGAAGAAGGGCTGCCTGGTGGAAGAAGTTGCTGTCTGTAAGAGCCTTGGCCCAGAGGCAGGCTTGAATAAAAAGAGAAAAGGACTTGAATGGATTGTAAATGAAACCAAGTGACAAAGTAGCCATTCTGCTTGTTTCCCCCTCAATCAATGACTGAATACGAGGTAGTTTTGCTTGTCAGTGGCTTGAATGTGTGTTCACAGATGAGCCTTTTACACAGTTATAGCCCAGTTCTGGTTTTGGAGATGACCTGACGCCTAGTCAGGTAAATGCAGACTTCTCTGCATTCTTCAGAGCCATTCGGAAACCTGTTGGCACTGCTGCTGTTGGTGCACTGCCAGTGCAGTCTGGCTTGTTTATAGCTACACACTACTTCCAAAAAATGAGAGCTGAAACATGCGCTGCAGCAGCAGCGCTGTAGCTGAAGCATTCTCCTTACAGTAAGGACTTGGATGTAAAAAATATCCCCGTCCTTTGCCACCTTGAAGACAGAACCATCTTGACAACATGGACACCACTACAGATGCACGTGGGTGTAAATGTGTGGTGTTTATGGTCTCCTGCTGCAGCAGTTGTTCCAGCACAAAGGTGCACAGCATCTGCATGGCCCAACTTGGGGCCAGCATGCTTAGAGAGCACCCATGCCTGACCTCTGAACTGGGTACCGGCACCTCAGAGACGTGCAGACTTGAATTTCAGTGTTCAGCTTCTGAGAAAACTCATTTACAGTCACAGTACTGCTAACAGATCATGCAAGAAGTCTAAAAGACTCTTCTGTTCCTCCTGCTTACTTCTCAAGTGCTTCCGTTCGATCTGTGATAACTACTTTTGAACTGTGTTGGTGGCACCAACAGTCGACACATTTAGCCAGAAGTCAGTAAAGAAAAAGACAAGATTTGGAGCAGCAACTTCTTGCTTGCAGAGCTGATGCTGAAGCTTGATCTACGTGGGCCGGAGGGGCCGTTGATGATTTTGCCTGGCTGCAATGCGAGTGCCAGAGCCACCGGTTGAATTGGGCACGGTAACCATAGTAACAGCAAGTTTCCGGGACTCGGGGTGACAGGTTGATCGGATTACTCTTCAAAGCACTTGCTCCCTTGGGAGAGAAGACCTAAAGGAAGGAGATGGGAGTTAATTTAGCGCACACACTGGAGCAAGGGTCAGTGGTGGCAGGTCTCCACTGGAGGGAAGCCTGCAGCAGCAATGAACAGCTCCCTTTCAGCAGGACTTTGACTAGCGCCGAAATAGCCGTAGGGAGCATTCAACAAAGAAAAAAGGGGGGGGGGGGAGGGGCACTCAAAAAGTGACACCACTCCCTTCTAAGTGACAGTCACAACCAATGATTCCTGCATGGTCTCAAACACGAGTCTCTGCTTTGCCGCGATGGCTTTAGCCTCTCCTGCCATTGCCGTTTCCAGCACCGGGGTGGCCAGATGGCAGCTGCAGAGCCTGAACCTGGAAATGCTGAGCTGTGCCAGACCTGGAAGCAATGGGAAGCGAGGAGCAGGGTGGCAAGTGTGCTGCTGTGTGTGATGAGAAGGTGTGTGGGATGAAATGGCTGGATGGTGGGGTGATGTGAGGCACAGGCATTGCTGGAGTAAGAGTTGGGCACATAGAAGGCAAGGGGGGGCTCACCCTGCATTGTGGAGCAGCGAGAAGGGAGGCACCGGGGACAGAAGAAAGGGCTGTCACCTCCTAACGTTCATTGCCTCATTCCTGTGAAGGTATCAGTGGGGTCTGAAATTAAGATCTTTTTAGAAGTCCTGCCTTCTTGTGCACTGTCATTTTCATTTCCCTGGGCTTTGGCTCTCCTGTCCACCCGTCTGTCAAGAGAGGTGCGTGGCAGCACTGTCTCAACATGCTGGAAATTTCTGGCTAATAATACTTCCCTTTGGGCCACGGTTAACAATTAGAAACCAATGCTGAGGATCAGGTCCTGCCCAGTACCAGAAAAGCACAAGTGTCATTTAAAGCTGCTTTTGGTGTCTGTTCCTCCTAGTGCTGGATGCAAAGATTGAAACCACACACAGGCAAACATTTCTTATCTTCCCGCGGCAGCTGATAGCCAACTGCAGTTGTCCAGAGACACTCCACTTGCCTCCCCCTCCATGCAGAGATGTCAGTGTCTACACAAGCTCCCAACCCATCTTTGGAGGCCTCCTGGCCCCAGTGGTTCACGGAGCTAAGGATGGTGGGCAGCTCCAGGATCTGACTGCTGGGAACCTGAATGGCCAGACCCCTGGTCAGAGGCAATGAATGCTTAATGCCAATTAAAGTCTTTTACAACATCGGGGCTTTTTTTTTTTTTTTTTTTCTTCCCCATAGTAGAAAGACATTCGCATGTCCTGGTGAGAGAAGTCAGCTGTGTAGTCTGCAGGCCAAAAAGGCATAAATGCCACTGCACCTTCCACTAACCCAGCTTTTAGTCCTGTAAAAGCACACGGTGCAAGCAGAGATGTTTCACAACAACACAGAGGCTGGAAAAGTGGCTGCAGTAGAAGCGCTGACACAAGCTTAATTATGGCACTGCAGAAAGGGCACATTTATGAAAAATGCACTTGGGGAAACGGGGTATTTCTATTGCCTTCTGTTAGCTATTTAGAGATGGCTGCAGGACTGTTCTGTCTTCTGAAGTGCAGCTTTTCCACTGTCTTTAGCCAGGTCCTTCCTTTCATTTCCCTTCCCACCAGAGACGCTTTGCAAAAATATGGGCAACTCCATGAAATCTGGAGTAACTCTGTGCCAGGAACGTTCACCTAAACAAGCAGGAGGCTGATGGCAGCTATCCCAGCATCTTGGGAGAAACTTGGGTTTATTGGTTCTTCACCCTGCACATCTTGGTGACCCTCCAGCCCCCACAGATGAATCAGCTTAGAAAAGGAGCCTTAGTTGTGAAAGGCTTCATGTAAAGGAACGTTTAATTAGAAAACCACCTTACAGAGTAGACCCTCCTTTCACCTCTCCCTCTGGCCAGCAGCCCAGCTGGAGAAAGCCAGCAGAACGAAGGGGACTTGTGCTGGGGAACGTGGCTGTTCGGGGGAAGGCGGCACCCAGGCTCAGGGCGCTGCTGGGTGCAGAGCTGGGTGCACTCCTCGCGCCAGAGCTCTGTGGGCACCGCCGACCCCTCCGGCCACCCCTCGCTCCCCGCCAGCAACCGCACGGCAGAGAGCGGCTGCTCCTGGGAACGGCTCCGGCTTCTCCGCACCTCCAAAGTGCAGCGGGAAGCCAAGGGGAGGCTCTGGCCGCTTCCAAAGGCGCAGCCAAGGGCTGCGCCTCGATTTCCTCTGCGCCGCAGCAAGGACGACCCCCTCGGTTTGAGCCTCCTCGGCTTTCAGGCTGTAGTCACCCACCCGAGTCATTTTCCCGAAGGGGGCCAAGGTGCTCCCGCTCAGGCTCCCCCTCCTCCGCCGGCAGCCGCTGGAGCGCCCCGGCGGCCCCGCCAGGGCAGGGGATGTTAGATCGGCTACCGGGAGCCCCGTCCAGTCCAGCCCGCCGCCCAGCAGCCTCGGCCGCCTCCGCCCGCGGGAGCCGCCACCCGAGAGGAGCCGCAAAATGAATCCCCAGTGCGCCCGCTGTGGCAAAGTGGTCTATCCCACCGAGAAAGTCAACTGCCTGGACAAGGTGCTGGGGCGCGGGCGGGGGGTGACGGCGCCGCGCGGGCGTGCCCACCCTGCGCCGCTCTCC
>JAAGNO010005629.1:12612-31327 GCA_033439905.1 Ceryle rudis | reverse complement strand
GTCCTGCCCATGTCAGGGAGGTTGAACTCAATCATCTTTAAGGTCCTGGGGGTGAATAAAGAGGATTTTGTTTCAGTATAATCTATTCCCACCACTTGATGCTGACTGATCTGTGACAAAATTTCCAGAGCTCAGCAGGTGTTTAGGGAGTGACTGCAGCTGCCCATTCAACACAAAGAAAACCACAAGAGAAAGATCCTAAACAGAGGTCAATGGAAGAGTGTAGGAAGTTGTGTGAAGATGAATGATGAAACTAGGTAAAAATTGTGCCAAACATGGTTTACAGTAGAGAAATTATCTTTCTTGATGAGGGCAGTTCAATTGGTCTCTGTTACAAGGTACTTCTCCATCACACTGACAGGTTTATGCATATTCAGCTACACTGGGACAACCAGTTGAAGACTCCAGGAATCACAGGCCAGAACACAACTGACAGCACACTTTGTCCACTCGCTTTTTCCACATCACTGCTACTACAGTCAGGAAAGGAAAGAGATTTTATTCCTCCTTTTCCAGAGTTCCTAGTGTCACAGAGAAGCTGAAAATCAACAGAGTGATGACACAAATTCAAGCAGAAGTAGTATTTGCTGTTAATGTAGCCCAAACACCAATGACAGAGGAGAAAGTTTCAACTTGGTGTTGATACTCAAAAGCCCAAGTCCCCACAATCCAGACCTTTTGGCTGTCAGATGTTTTGGAACAACCTACTAAATATAGTCATGACCATAAATATATCCCAGGTACTCCCTGCATAGAGTAAAACACTACACCTGAACCAGCTAGAGAGGTTTATTTCAATATTGGTGTCCTGTGCAGGATAAACAATACATCCTTATCCAGAACTACTACACTGCTAGAAAGGCTGCTATACCGTAGAAACTGAATTTCAGAGTTAATGACAGAGAAACAGGAATTAAAGCAGTAAGGTTGCTAAGGTCTAACAAGTACAGACTGAGAAGATAACATGGGCTCAATTACCAGATAAGAAAGAGGATGGATAAAGAGTCCCTGCATGTATGCTGGCTTCCCCCACTGGAAAATAAAGCAAGCACCCTTTTGCACAACTCCCTCCCAAGTCTTCTGAAGAGTGCTTCCCAGTACACCAGCAGAAGGGCTTGTGCAGCCATGGGCAGGAGGCATACCCCCACATTCCTCACTCGGGGAGCCAGCCTCCCTTCCTCCACAGGGGACCAAATTGAAAACTAAACTTTTCCCAGTGAGGCTTTCACATACCAAGAACCTCTCGGTCAAAGGAGGAGTGTATTAATAATCTCGAAGGTTTTCCCACAGAAGCTAGGGATTGTGGGTTTCTGGAAGTTAGGTCTTTTTACTTTCTGTACAAGCTCTTTTTAATTCTTGCAAACTCTACCCACTTTATTAATCAAAGTGGAGCAGCCTGTTCCAGGGGAAGCACATACTCAGCAGTACACCGAGTTTTGCTCCTATAAAGGGAAAGAGAAAAACCGAATCAAAGAAACTCATTTACTATGCAAAGTTGCTCTTTGTCTGTGTATAAATATTAAATACTTTGGAATATGTCCAAGTAAATTGGTGTGTAAAACTGACAGTTGAAAAACAACATCATGTTGCTATTTTTGTCTGAACCTTCAAGATGCTGTGCACTGTTCTATTTTCTAATGCAAGGAAAAAGAAATTAAAGAAACCCTGACACAAATGAACCAAAAGAGCTGATGGCTGAGGTTTCTCCGAAGAAATTTGCAACAAAATAGTCCAACCAGCCTGTACAAATGCTGCACTAGTTGGTGCCATGACTTGCACATACAAAGACTTTAAACATGATTGCTACTGTAATGGTGAATCATTGTGGAACTAGAGCCTTGCAACCCAAGTATCATTTGCAAAGGGATCACCCTCTACTGTTTATTCAGTTCCCTGTTCCATTTTTTCACTGCTGCAACTCTAGTCCCTAGAGAATGACCATAAACACCCCTAAGGTAATGACCTAGCTAAATATGACTGTATTTATAGTGCTATTATTTCCCCTTTAGTACATTTTGAAATACAGAGAGCAATCAGACCTCTTGAGGATTATATCCTAACATATATACTACAAATCTTTATCTGACTGACTTACTTTTAGCTTTACCTAGGTCTTTCAGGGACACAGAGCATGCCTTAGCTTGGGAAACCAGAGAAGCAACACAACATGACCTTCTCATGTTCAAGCCAGTTTCCCCTTACTATTGCTGGGTTAGGTTCCCTGTGCACAGCCTATCTGGTATTGGCCTCACAGCATCACTGCTTTTTGCAGAGTGCCATAACGCGCAGTCCTTCGTGAATGCTGCATTTATTGCTGAAGTCGATGATGCAGAAAGTAGCAGACTTCATCTTATTTTCATGCTACATAAAACTCTTTGCCATGAAAATGAAAAGCCTGGCACTTCCCGAATTAGTATCGCTCCAAAGAGGTAAATCCTTTCTGCCTAGTACAGTACATTCTCATGAGAGGAAGATGTTCATCAGCTACTAAAATAAAAGAAAAATAAAGTCCTGATCAGAGTAACATCTTGGAAGTAAATTACAAGTCAGAATAACATACCTGCTGGAGTGTGACTTTGGATGTGTACAGTGATGTTTGCCTATGTGCTTTACACCTTCTCCTGTAAATTTTAATCTTGCAAGCAGCTCTGTTTTCAGGCATGGTTTCTCAACAGATGCTGTCTCCCACTTAGGAGCCTCCACACCAGCTCGCCTGACACATATGCGCAGCAGGAAGGTTTGTGGGAAGGCAGCCCAGGTTCCCAGTACCTTCCTCAAACAGCCCCAGGGACAGCAGCTATTTTAACCCACAGCACATCGATCATTGGCACAGTATGTTGCTCTACTTCATGTGTGATGCTTTGTCACAAGACTGCATTGCAAAGGGAGAAGTTCAACAACAGCTCCAGAACATGCTCCTTAGGAAGCAGGGCATCAACACCAGCCTTGATGAACCACCGTGGTGCTCATTTTAGAGGGTTTTTGCCAATTGTAGTGTGACCGCCACAGTTAGTACCACTGCCCTGAAGATGTTGAGCTAGTCTAGCATAGTCTCCTCAGCTGTTAACAACAAATTGACCCTAACAATGAACTTGAATGCTTGCCATGCTACAGATACTTAAGCATCACTTCACTGGCAGAAGGAAAGATTATGAAGGATTGTGATAAACTGTGAAAGTAATCGGTATCCAAACAGCCTAAGATCTACACCCCTGTGCAGCACTGCACAACTACTACCAGGCTGGAGGGAAAAAGAAAAACAAAACAAAAAAACCTGAATCACTCAGATTTTGCCATTACAGGCAATTTGTCTCAGCAGAAAGTGTAAATACATGAAGGAACCTTTGCAAAAAAATACAGTGTCTCCTCTCCTCCCCTTGGTTTCAGGGTGGAAACAGATTCCTCAGACACACACTTGCAAGGCCAGGAACACTCTGCTGCTTTACAGTTATCAGATGCTGAGGGACTATGCAGTTCACAGAAGGAGGGGTTTAGTTCAGGAACAGTTTCTTCCCTTTTTAAAGTTGGTTTGTTGTTTTTGTTGTTGGGGTTTTTTTTTTAAATAATTAAAAATCACCTCTGATTATTTCAGTACTTACACTGTGGCCACACAGGTAGGTCTATCAGCAAAGCGATGCGAAGGAAAGTCCAGGCTGGAGGAGCAGGAATAGTTTTCTCCAGTGGCTTTTGTTTGTTTTCTGAAAGGTTTTGTTGCTAAAGAAAACATGGCACTGAGCTGCACCTTGAGTCACATTTTGGTACATGAAATATTCTCACAGGCAGCAATTCCTGCTTGCTCTCCCTACACAGGCCTGAATCCCACTCCACTAAGAGCTAAGGCACATGATTGGTGGTAGTTACAGGCACTGTGGTAACCTTAGGAGACATTTAGCTATTAGCTTGTGACTTTTAAATCCTCCCTCCTTCAAACAATTGGCTGAATTCTTGGGGCACAAGATGGTATGAGCAGTACAAACTGCCACAGAAACTCTCACTGTGACGTCTACCTAACCTAGGGATGATCAATCACCAAGCTGATGAAAATCTGCCTGGTTCTGCAGCAAGGTGGAGTTCACCCCCACTTTGGCTGCAGAAGCCCCTGACATCTCCTTCTCACCTCATGCCAGGCTGCCCCTCAGGCTGTCAGTGACAGAACTTTTTACAGGGTTTCACTACCTGAGGAACATGTCTAGGTCTTAAAATTAATAATATTAAAAGCAAGAAGTGTAAAATCAATTTTGTGTTTGTTTTAAATGTAGACCTGCTCAGCACAGAATCCCACGCACAGTTGTCACCACAAAGGAAGGTTCACTCAATTCAAGAATCTAGGATGAGAAGCCAAGGGTGGACTGTGGAACACTGCCACCAAAGTGCCTGCATCATGAAACACTTACACCAGCGCACTGCAAGAACAGCCTTGTCCTTCACCCCACAAGTTCCCACTGAACTACCACAACTACAGCAGCAGTACTGACCATGCTGAGGAGCATGCTGCTTTTGCTGGTCCTCAGAAGAATAAGTGCCCTAAGAGCCCCTGCAAGCAGGGCAGTGAAGCAGAGCCTTCAAACCACAGCACATCCCAAACCCTTCAAGGGAAGCCTCCTCTCCCCTCTTCTTTCATGTGAAATAGGTAGCCATGGAAAAGAACAGCATTATGGGAAGTGATTCTGTCAATGGTGCTTCCTAAGTTCATCAAACCGACAACAGCATCCTGGAGCATATCCAGGATCATGGCTTCATGTTCTCTGCTCGCCACAACCTTTCTTCACACATCTAAGTGGACCCACATCTCCTTAATGACCATTTCAAAAAGGATGCAAGAGTGGATATATCTAAAATACTGCAGAAACAAACATTTCCTCCAGACACCAACTAGGAGGCATCTTGATGCCAAGGAAACAGTACTAGGCTGGCGGAGCAGGAGTTAACTGGCTTTGGCTATTCACCATCCCAAGAAGTGCTGGGTTAAAAATATGGCAGAAGCTACAGTGCAGTGAAAACAGTGAAAGTGCAGTGTTTGAGGGACAAGGTGGTGCACAACAGGCAAGGATGGGTGTGGGGACTGTGGGATACCTGTGAACAGTCTGCTTTCCAGCCCCTGGCTTGTGAGGAAACAACATCTGCAATGCAAATTGACCGTGCACAGGCAAGTTATCATCCTAGACAGAACTGCAGGCCTGATCTTCTTTCACTTCTGAAAGGGAAACGGGATTTTTTACCAATAGATGTTCATGTGGTAAAAACACTGCTCGGCAGCCAACTACTTAGAGAAAGATGAACCAACTATTTCAAATGCAATTTAACAAAGAATTCTCTGGAAAAAAGTCCCAAGTCTTGGGAGTCTCCCTGCCACTCCTAGTGAACCCATCCCTGTTACTGCCTACCTTTACCAAGACCAACACTCAAGACACCCACCAGCATCAGAAGGTGTTTTGATGTTGCATAGCCCCATCAAGACAGATCCAGCACTAGAGAAGGGAAAAGGCTGTTCCCATGAGAAGACCACATCAAATCAGGCAGGTGACAGGGACAACCACAGGTGGAAGAAAACAAAAGATCTTTCTGAAATGCAGTTTTACACTGCCCTCAGTATTTGCTAAAAAATCCATTTATCATTATCATAGAAGGTTTATACTTGTATAATTAACCTAAGCATTGAATGAAAAACTTACCTGGCCCAGAAAACAAAAAAAGCCCAAACCCCACAGGCCCTGACACAAGTAAAAATGTGTCACATCATACAGCAAACAAACTTACTGTAGAAGAACATGAGACACACAATCTCTTCACCTAAACAAAAAAGACCTTCCACACTTCTGAACCTAAATTTCTTGATTTCTACAGCTGCTGTAGCACAGGACAAGAATGAATTACTGGAGTGCACAAGAACTTATTAAACTGGTTTGCTTGGGGCAGAGCTGTGTGCAACCCTACACTGCAACACAACCAGATGCCCACTCCCCAAACAACCAGTGGACCCGCTGGTCTTCTGTGAAGAGGTTACAGCTGCAGACAGACCCAGCTAGGTTACCTGAAATCACTACCCAGTGCACATTTAATGATCCCTTCTACTGATAGAACTGTGACAATGTCAAACTTGTGAGCAAAAATGAGCAGTAACACCTTTAACATGCACAGTTAGCAGCTCTCAGGGGCTCTCTATGGATTCACTAACTAGAGGGCTCCAACTGGGAAATGTTCTAAGAGGACTTCAGGCCTTTACCAGACCTCCCAGGCTCTCACCTCCCCACCTGTAGTATCCATGAAGAGTATTGGGAACCTCCGTACCTGCACCAAAGGTAAGTGAAGCAGAAAAGCCCTCTCGGCAAGCTTCTGCACAGGAGCACACTAACCTCCAGGTGGTCAAACACATTATATGATAAGAAACAGAAACAGTCACTGAATAATTTATGTGATAAACTATTTCTGGAGCATTGGATCAGCTCTACTGGCCAACATTATTTTTGCTGAATCAACAGACCCTATTAGCATATGCTCTAGAGAAAACAAGCAGCACTGTGACAGGTTAGGAAAGACATTTACTAAATTAAATGCACACCCCATTTGCTCCACTGAGCCATAATGAAGCACGTACGTGGAAATCTAAGCAGCTAAATGCATAGTCTCCCTGAAGTGGCTGTCTGAGCATACACAATCTGTCCCTTCAAGGTTTTTCCACTAACATACCTATGTGTAGAGCTATAAATCAAAATGAAAGAGAGCAAAGCAGGCAAGCAGAAGAGCAAGAAAATACACCGCAGGCCGTATTGCAAGAGGCAGTGATTAACTGTTATCAGTTAACAGCAGTTGTGGATAGAGTGATTCTGCATCTCACCAGCCTTCAGCAAAGGGCTGGGTAAGTGGAGGGAGGTTGGAGAGAAACAAGGTGTTTAGCTGCTTTTGAAAACAGAAACCAACATGACAACATTTTGTTTTAGGGATTAAAACCATTGCTAAATACACACTTCAATTCAGAATTTACTGTAAACAGAAAAACAACAGTATTGACTTCCATAAAGAAGTTAGAGGACCCAAAGCAAAGGAGGGGAATGCAGCAGTGAAGCACAGAAAGTGCCCTGGCAAGAGGATTGTCTGCACAGCTGCCCTGGTACCTCCCTGAGGCCGCTGAAGGAGATGGTGTGGTGCAACAGGCTGCCCACATCCAACACAGGAATAGAATTTACACAAGCCATCCCTCCCCTTCAGAAAGTAGTACCTGGAATTTGGTGAAAAGGAAATGGTCAGGTTTTTCATACAAGCTTTCTCCAGGTACATCCCTTGCTCCTACAAAATCTGAAATCCTCCCTTTCTGTCACCGTGCTCCAAACATCAGCTGTGAACCCCTCTTCCTGTTGTATAGAGTTGGCAGAATTTCAGAGAAACTACCATGAGGCCTTGGTGGTGAACAGATGATAATTTATCAGTGCTAGGATTATGAGACTTCTTTTGCTAGAGGAAGTGCACACACGGTACGCAAGCCCCCACACTTGCACCAAACTCCATGGAAATGCACCTGTGGGATCACTTTGGTAGATCCGGCAGCAAAAATATCACCACTCGTCTTCCCAAAGTTGTGTGGCTTTAGACAAGAGGGATCCCAGCATATGCTGGGATCTTCATTTAAAAACACAAATTCCCTTCATATTCAGCATTAGTAATACAGAAACTCCCAACTACCAGCTGCATGCAGAAGGCAATCTCATTTTCTACCCTTGATCATGCTGAGATGCCAGGAGGGTTCACAAGAACATCCCGCACCAGCAAATTATTTTGGTGTGGTGAATCACTTCACCAGGCAGTGGGGAGCGTGCCAGCACACATGACAAGGCAGGAAAACTGCCAGCTGCCCTTCAGCTGCCAGAGCAGCTCCTATCTGCACAAACACACTAGCACAACACCCACTCACTATCTGGAAACAGCAGATTTTACACTGCTCAACACCACTGTTAAATACAGGAACCATTTTAGAGCACAACAACAACAAAGTCACACATAACAGGTTTAACCAAAGCTGCATATTTTCCTGCTATGGAAACCAGTCACAAGAACCTAAAAGCTGCCCAACAACAACAATTTTGTGCGCTGCTCTCGCCTAATCTGCCTTGTTCCCTTCTGAAACTCTAAAACTGATGAACAGCGACAGGGTTGTGTTACAGCAGGCCCAAAGCAGCAATCTCAGCTTTTCACATCAAAGCTCTGCTTTGATCAACTATCAACAGTCACACCAAAGCACAAAGATGTTTCACCTACCACCTCCAAATGACCTCATGGAATATGCAGACTTGCTTCATCTTCTCAAAACAGACTCCCCACATATAGACAGACAAAACTTTAAGTTGTAAGGCCTTAAGACACATTTTGGTTTTCCTCCAGAAGCAGGAATAATCCAGAAGTCCAATCAAATAGGTGCTGGCAAGAGCTTTGTGGTCCACAGCTGAAAGAGACACTGCCACATTTAGAAAAAAAGCAGCTATGAAAATTTCAGTTTGTCCTCATCTACTAGGAGTAGAAAATGTACTGACTGAAGCTGTAGGAAAAGGTGAATCGAGATTCAGAAAACCTTTGGAAAGCTGGAGCTAGCTAAGAAGCACAATCATCACTGGGAATTTACTGGTTAAAATCTCGTTGGAAGGCTTACATCAAGTTTACCCTTCCTCAGAGCACGGAGATCTACATCCAAATATATTTTTCTGTGAACCTAAAAATCACTGCTGTTTCATGGTGAGCAACCAAAGCACTCAGTATTCTGTTCTGCAGAACTTTGGATTTAGATATTTGCTACTTTATACTAATCTCAGCAAACATTTTCCTGCTCTCTGAATATTTAAGTAAACGTTTTATAGGATTTGTAAACTATGCTCCATCTAACACCAGGCCCTCCAGCAAGTCCTCCCCTGCCATATAACAACATGGCCCTAAAAATCACCACTTGAGACTCAGAAAGGCTGTGCACAGAGGCTGAAACCCAATGCTGTCAACAGCCACACACTCACAGGATCTTTCCCATGAACTGACTATCTTGGAGCAGTATAAAATTGCACCTTGCATGAAAACCACTTAGCAGATCATAACTTATGCAACTTCCAAACATTTCATACATAGAAAAGTGTAGCCCTGCCTTGCAAGAGCAGAAACACCACAAAAGCTCAGCCATGGAGATGGAATGATAAGCAAATAACTAACAGGGGCAGACAGGCAGGTGTCAGGCCTGCATGGGAGGGCGGGGCACAAGGAGTACTGCTGCACAGGCACAGGGCTCCGCCTGGATGCTCTGCTCTGCACGCCAGCACACTGACACATGGAGATCACAGCTTGGTCCGATTGGTGGGTGCAAAGGCACAGAATCTGTACACGTGTGAAGTATCACATTCTTTTGTTGCTGAATCCAATGAATTTTTCAGCCTCAGTTGCATTGGTATACATCCTAAATGTTTGGAGTTTGGTTTTGTTGCTTTAAAAAAAAACCAAAAAAAACCACCACAAACAAAACCAAACAAACAAAAAACAAAACAAAACCAAACCAAAGCAAAAACAAGTTTTCAGTTTATTTTAGTCTTCTTTGTTACCAGTTTTAAAATACATATATTTATATGGTTTAGAAAGAACCATCTGGAATCGCGTCCTGAAAAACACATCCTTCTCTCAGACAACTTGCATACTTGCGAGTCATTAGTGTGTGTTCACAGAAAGACAGGGCATGCCTGGGTCTTTATTTTTTTGTGAGCCCACTCTTCATTAATTGCCACATTTTCTAGAATGAGAAATAACACTCTGCCTCTCTCAAACTCAACTGCAACAACCCCCTGTACGCACGGTCAAGCTATAACATATGCTACAAATGACTGGGACTTTTGTGTTCGTTCCCCTGCACAGCTTCTGTACCTTCCCTTTACATGGTCATCCATGGCTCAGCTCAGGGCAGGTGGCTTCCCATGGACAGGCAGAGTGCCTGCAAGCATTGCAGATTCAGGCAGATGCAGCTTCATGCAAGAAATCCCCTCTTACACCTGCTAAGGGATCTGCCATTTCTCTGCATCCAGAACAGACTTTTTTTCCACCCTCATCTATTCCAGATATCCTTTAAGTTTAGAGCTTTTCAGGTTTTTGAAACACCTATACAACCTGATTTAAGAAATACCTAAAAGCCAGACCCCTTCAAGATCAAAGGCTTTTAAAAAACCAGTTTACCCAAAATGTCTAATAACTTTTGAAAGCTGTATAGTCTTTTTGTTAAATTTTATAATCACAGTCTGCTAAAAAAAAAAAAAAAAAAAGTATATTTGCTCAGAGTTCAGCCCCAGAGCAAGCATCACATCTGCCTTAAACTACTCCCAGAGATCACCAACTCAGATTTTTTCATAACTGTGTCAAAAAGCTTGAGCTCTCATTTCTAGCTCCCTAGCAATAGCAGCTCATCTGCCAGCACACCTTGGATGATGTTGTGTAACAACAAAAACCTGTTTGGCCTAGGAAAGTCTAAAGAGATTTAATAAGACATTGTGAAAGAAAAGAGGATAAAGATAGGCTCAAAAGGAGTTTATGGAACATGCCTCAAAATAATTTCTTCCCTTAAAAAAGCTTCCTTCCATCTTATCTGGGAATAACTCTTTCTATGCAGCCAAGTGTATTTCAGATGCAAACTACTGTCATATCCAGTGTAAAACTATGACCTTTCCCAAGTGTTCAGGTCAGTGTGCTCAACCTTTTCCAATTTGCAGCCTCAATTCTTAACAGCACTATTAGCTCTTCCAACATAAGCCTATTCACAAGCAGCCAGCTTTTCTTAGTTACATGGTGTGGAATCCTTGCAAATAAGTTCAGAGACAGAGATCAGATTTTAAAAAGCTGCTCTGCACAGCTATGTGACTTATGCAGAGGTGTAAGTACTTCTAATGAATTTATTGCAACCACAATGCATTACACATTATTATGCACATTATGTAATTCACATGATGTAAATCCAGAATTGCTTTTAATAAGTGTCATTGTCAGATGTATTACAGACATTTAAATGACTTGAAAAAGCTCAGATAATCCTGCTTACTCAAAAACTTTGCTAGCTAACTGAAGAGGAAGCTTTCCTCAAATTTAAAAACACAGGAGCAGAGGTAGCAAATAACTATGGAAAATGGCAGCCTTGAGGTCCAGCAACGTGCCAAATTACAAAGTGACTCAAGTCTCCAAACTGGCACTGCAGCATTCACAGATTTAGTTTTCCCCAGCATCTAGTAATGTCATCCTATGGAAGGACTAAATCTTAAGACAGAAAACTGCATACACAGTGCTGGCTCCTACATGCCAGCAGCTACTCCAGATTTAGTGTTTGAGAAAGTCTGAGAGCCAGAATAATCCTATTTAGTTCTGAAAGATCAAACAGGATTTGTAAAAGGGTAACATATCCACAGATCAGTGAAACATTCTCAGTTTATGTGTGGCTGCTTTGCAATCATGGTCAGAAAGCATTTTCATCTGTAGATGAAAGTTTTTGACCATGTCTAAAATACATTAGAATTATATGGAAAATATACAATCTTATATATGAATATACTTATATATATAAAAAAAGGGAATGGTTTTCATAAAGCACCAATCCCTCCTTATCTACCCCTCATACAAATGTTTTACTCAGTGATACAGGAAGGTTCTCCCACAGCCATACATACTATCAACAAAGGGAATGTATCAACAGAGCACAGCATCTCTTTAGTAATCTCTAGTAATCAATGTTTCTAAACAAGGTTTTTTTAATAAGAAAGTATTTAAAGAAACTATCAAAATGCTAGCTGTTTAAGCAGACAGTGTCCAGGCTGATATTATCTACAATTAATTCATAGTGAAGCTAAAAAGATGCACTGATGAAAGTATCTTGCAACCCAGCACACAGCTGTATGTCTTAACTATACCTGCAATTACAGCAACTAACAGTTCTGAAAGCTTCCCAGAGCTCAATATTGACAAGGTCTTTAACAATAGCTTAGGTATGAAACTTTCAAGTCTTTGCTGTTAATTCTTTGCACTCTGACACTACTATGAAAATAGCAGTATCATTTAGCTCACAACAGAAAAGACTCCACCCAAGGCAATTACAAACAAAAATGCTTCCAAAAGAAAATGCAGTCTGCTTAGATCACGAGGAAATACAGCTTAGCAGACTGAACTGGCTGCAGCATCAAACCATCGACATCACCTGAAGGGCAGGAAGGGACCCTTCTGAAGGAACTTTCTACCAAAGTCTATTCCAAAAGCAGACGACCAGACACCTGCCAGTGGAGATCCCAGGGAAATATCTTCCAGATGATTACAGCAGACACAAACCTAATTATCAGCCAGACAAGCACCAAAAGTAACCTAAAGAGATGCACAGATGTTACTTCTGCAGTAAGAACAGGGGTAGTCAGAGCTGCACAAAACTCTGGATCTTGTTCAGCCGATATTCAGACAATGTCTGCTATCCTTGAATATTCATTCCCTTGCCCCATAATTTTTCATCCTATTGTAATTAAATATATTTAAACTCAGACACAGATATCTTAATACTGATCAAACTTCTTTTATTGACAGCAACGTGTCTATAGAGTAAGGGCAGACCGATCACAGCAGCTGTCTATCAAGGAAAAAAAAAATCAATATATACTCTCTGTATATTCCACTATGCATGACTAAACATGACTGCAAGAGCACTTGAGTTTAGCCGAAGATAGAATCCCATCAGAATACTTAAACTCAGTAATGTATAAAGGGTGCTGTGCTCAGCTGAACTTCTCGCTCCTAAACTGAAGTTTAAAGAAGCTCATAGAAACTGGGCACCAGAACCCACTACCTGTTACAGTGCTGTATTCTTCACTCTGGGCTCTGATGGGCCCTATTCAAAGCCTGCCCATATAGCAGCTCGCTAGCTTGTTCTGTAAATTCTTGGAAAAGTTTCAGTCCAGACCTGAAATTGATACTGCCAATAACCAGGGGCATCCTGTAACTGCAAACTTCACTGAGTGCTGAAATGAAGACCAATTTGTCTTGATAACTTCAGAAAACAGCTAGGAACAAATTCCTGTATTTTCTATTGAAGCTACTTGTCTATCTTCTTCTTCCCAAGCATGCTTTATTTGTACATCCTTACTTAAGAAAACTTACTTTTTCAGGGTTTCTGGTCTTGCCTGAAACAAACAAAACATGCTTTTATAGCAACGCCTAGTCACACAGTGACAGGTTGAGGCTAAGTTAGCATTTTCACTGTACGAGACATTTCTTGAATCTTTTACAAACCTACCATAAATACCCACCAGGGACTATAACAAACTTTATACACCCTCACGTGAATAGGTTTTTTCCTTAAGACAGTTTTCACATCCTAGACTGAATGCCTTTAGTTCACTAGGTTAAGTATCCTGTGTGTTTATGCTGGAAGGTGACCCTTTCAGCTCTACAATACTTTAGCTTGGGTTGGCTATCCTTCACTGTAAGTCCAAGCATGTCTGAAAGTGTCAGCCCTCCTTAAAATCCACAGGCCTATCAAGACAACTTGCTGACTTTGGGGTTGCTCCCCTCTAAATTGATTTCCAATAATTTACATTTTAGGCGTACTAGAGCATTTATACAAAGCTGGACTGTTACGGAACTTATATACTTTCCCGAAACTGTAATTTGAAAGTTTACCTTTCATCAATTTAACTCTTTTTAAAATACAGGAAGCTGCTACAGGATTAAATGTCTTTGCTGTAGGTACTGAAAGAGTTTGATCTGTATCCCATGTCTTCCTACTAGGTTGATCTAAATGTAATTAGACCCCATGTAAGAACCTGTCCTGATTGAAAAGACTGATTTAAGAATCCAAACATATTTGGAACAAAATTTGCAGTTCCATGAAACTTTTGTTGTTTTATGAAAAAGTTCTACGATCTTTCTACAGTTTGACTAAGACTGCCTATGTTCAATAAAGCACTGGTCTAAGTTGCAAGAAGGAAAGAGGAACACCATCTACATCCCCAGGCAATTCACAGAACTGTTGGGAAGAATAACAGACAAACATTTTCAGTCATTAAGCTAGCGCTCCACTATTTCTGTCCTTGTTATTTAAGCCTCTTGTTTCATCATCAGTCATGAAGCTGTAAATGATCACCAGTGCTTCTCAAAATGACAGTAGATATTTTGCAATTTTTTCCAAAGGAAGAATATTCTCATTTCCTCTACTAATCACCAGAAAAAAACTGTACTGAGAGAAACAACACAGAAAATTAAATCCAAAAGACAAATTACTGATCTGACATGCATAATGTAGCAAGTATGGAACATGGGTAACAGCTCAAGTTGTGTTAACATTAGTATAACATGAGGTAATGAAAAATGTGAAAGATGTATCTTTATTTAAAGATACCTTCCACAGTCTAAATTAACAGTTGCCTTTAAACCAACATAGATTTACTTGCTTGCAAGAAAGGAGAAACCCCCAACATCATAAGATGTGAAATGGGAAACGTGTGAGCTGCCCAGCATCAATTTTAAATTGTACAACTGTGATTTTGGCATTTAAGCTTTTTCCAGTTACTTTTGAGAGAAAGTTAGTAATTCCACTGTTTTAGAAGATTTTTTTTTTTTATCTTTAATTTACAGTAATAAACACAGATCGGATTCCATGATAACAATAAGTGTATGAATGCTACTGCTTCCCAGAAAATTTCAACACAACCCAGAGACACTAAGTTACGTTCGTTGGTAAACTGGCTCTACCACCTCACATTTCTTAAGACTAAACCTTAATGGAAGAAAAACCCAGACCAGAACAAAAATGCTTTCTGAAGTTAAGCTTTCACTTTAATAACTGATTTCTTTCAAATATTAGCCTGGATCTAACATTTATAGGCTTTTAATGCATAAAAATACCCTTTAAAAACAACTACCAAAACCCTCAAGAAACCAAAGATTTTTTTTTTTTTTTAATAAAAAGGCTTTGTGTCAAAGAATCATTTCAGCATAGGTTTACTTAATTTTATGTTTTTCTCAACCACTTCAATTCCTCAGAATGCTCAGGAGTTTTAAAGCAGTCAAAGATACAAGCTAGTAATCAGTAACAGTTTGCAGCTTTCCTGCAAGTCTTTCATGTCCAGACAAGTATTAGAAATCCCCAGCTCAAGTCAAAGGACATCACTAGGCAACAGTAGGTATTAGTCACATTGCTCTCCAAGAAGCACTTCCAAGGCAAGCCACACACAGGTTCCTGAATATTAGAATAGCCTACCTTAAGTTTCATGCAGATGACATTACACCTCTTACAGTAAAAATTAAAAGCACATTTATCAGAAACAAATCATCTTCTCCGTCATTCCCACGTAACAATCTCTATACATTCAACAACACCCAGAGAGCTTGGCAGCAGTCTAATGCTGTTGAGCAAAGGCACTTGACTAGAATAGGCCAACAGCAAGGTCCCCGGTGCCTACTGTCTGAGAAATAAATACCCATGACTTCATAGGAAAGTCACCATCTCATGCTTAATAGATTCCCCAGGCTGCAGAGTTTTACCAGAGCTAAAACTTGCTGCAATATACAGAATCTGTCCCACTCCACCTCTGCTTCCACTTGCACCACCTCAAGGCACAGTTGAGTTTTCAGTGCACCAGTTCAGGCCACTACACCATTATAAAACTATTTGACTCTTTCTGTACAGTCAGGCTAAGTTTTCAAAAGAAAGTCAAGTCAATATTTACCTCTGCCAAAGACATCACCCTTCCCTGATGTCCCCCAAATCACGACCATACCAAATGACTGAGCTGGTGCTGATGGCCAGTAAGGTGATTCTGCAAGCATGGCTGGCAGAAAAGACAAAAACTAAACAGAAAAATTTCCTGACAGTTTAGCAAGTTGACTCACTGAAACTGACTAGCTATTGCCAAACCTGCTGCTAGGAAGAGCAAAGGACTCTATGAGCCACTGCTCCTTTCAGCAGGCACTCCTCAAATCCATCAGGTGTGCTGCAACATGAGATCCATGCCAAGTGGCATGGCTAGGATAGAGAAAAGTGGCTGGTGGAAAAATTCTACCAGGTACTAGACAGAAAACTCCATATCAACAACTGGAAACCAGGATACAGTTGAAGGATATACTTGAATCAAAACTATATAGACAGGAATGGCTTTCAGGGACTGTTTCAAGAGAATTTATCCTACGTTATTCTATACTACATTCTGCCCCTAGCCAGAAAATCCAGTACTCAGCTTGATACCACCTCTTCAAATAAAATTTTCTGTGTTGGACGTTGTTCAAATCATGCCCTTTCTAGAAGTATTCTGACCAGTCAGTACAAGAGTAATCATGGTTCCATCCACATTCTCTTTCCTTTGGCTTAGTACTATTAATCTGAGTACAATGAAACAATTCCAAGTAATTCCCTCATACTTGGGAGTCTGAAAAAAGGGATGGCAAAAAGCGTCTTCAAGTTAAGTAACACTACATGTTAGACTCACAACTAAAAAAATAATGTGGATAAGACTAAGTTCATTCAAGTGGCTAATTACAAGATGATTGTTAAACGAATTTAAGCTGAGAAAACACTTTCTAAAATTCTAAATAAGATTTTAAAAGAGTAATTTACAAAAGAAGACAGTGTAAAAAAATTACTTCTTTTCATCTTTTAATCCACAAAAAGCTCAATTTCTGGGAGCTAAAGTGGGCCACTTAGTAAAGGCTTAGTCAGCACCAAACCTATGAAAGTGATTAAAAACATTTTCACTCTTAGGAGTGTAACAAAAACGGCCAACACTTTAATTAAACTGACATAAAAGTAAACACATGGCCAGTGAAATGGTGGCGTGTTTCCATACGCCAAATGTATTGTTTAAGAGGTATCTGAGAGGCTGTTAGGTGAAAGCACAGCATGTTACATCCATATGGAATGAATCTCTTTCTGAAGAGCTGTTTTCTTCCTGAGAAGGTTACAAATGGAAAGCAGGTAACCTCATGTAAGGAGCCAGTCTCCAGGCAGAGGTCTAAACTAATTGGATTACAGGGTCAAAATTCCAGCAGATGGATAAAGGTTTTATCTGCACATTGAAAAGGCACAGGAACTCTTAGATAACCATTTAATTATAGAAAAAAAGAAATCACTGTTTCTCAGGCACTCAAACTGACAGCTTGAAATTTTTCACTTTGTTTTCATACTTGCAAATGTCTACACTGCAGTTGTCTGCTCAGCAGAATATATACACATGCATACACTCCATCCTACTGCAGCTAGAAGGCTTCCTGTACCTTCCAGGCAGGAGAAAAGGAGGTAGAGCATTTTGACAGTCTACTAGCCTAATTAAAGATGACAAAATCAAGATGTCCAGGCTGAAAGCTGTATCTATCTCAAAGAGCCAGAGAATGTCACAAGAGCTCATTATAAGGTACTTGCACGCTTCTACTGTTTTATAAAAAAGCAGAAATCAGCTAGGCGGGAGAGAGATGGGTAACAGTCCTTCTTACGTAACTATCAGCTATTTTATTTCATCTTATATAACAGAAATCCACATAATAAACTTTTCACAGCATCAGTCAATGGTTTGGTTTAGAGGCATTAAACTAGTTCTGTTTTCTTTCTGTTACCTTTTTCAAGTTGTATCCAAACTCTGTAGGATTGTGTGAAAAGTCAGTTAAAAAAAGCAACAAAGGTAACATCTGAATGCTCTCTCACCAACAAGAGAAACGACATAAGGGATATTTCATGCTGGAAAGAAAGTGTGGAAATGTTCAGGTGTTTCACCTAGCCTTTCCCCACTGTACAACTTTGCACCATCAAATAAGGTGTTTAGGAACAGTACAAAAGCAGCAATCATTCTGTTCAGAAAGTCCTCCTCCAGTGACTTCCCAGCTAAACAAACTTGCTTATAAAACCAAACAGGAAAAACAGGAAATAGCACCATAAGGATTATATGAGTTTATGAGACATTATTATTAGGATATATTTTTGCATTGTGGTTCATTTCACCTTTTAAAGGAGACTTTAATCTGTGCTGGCAGAAATTTCTTAGTTTTAAGTAAGTGCTTTTACTCCCAACATTTTCATCACTAGCATGTATCAGTTAATATTATTGTTATTAATCCTCAAGCACTTTGCAGATTTTCATTCTGGGCTTCAAAGTATGAAAAATTAATGTCTTATGTGATCAGTTAACTATTCTAACTACAGGAACTTCACAGTTTACTCATAATAAGAAATATTTTCAGTCATCAAAATATACCACCATAGTAATGCATTATCCACAGTCAGCAGGAAGTAAGGAATATTTAGGAAAACAAACAAACAAAAGAAATGTACTGTACCACACATGTGTTCTTTCAACCATTCCACACAAGCTAAACAGCCATGCCCTTGTCAGGCAGACTTCTCATTTAAGCTTTCTGTAGAGATTAAAATAGTTTCTCCCAATCAACCCAGCAAAAATCACTTATTAATTCACTTGGATAACCAGTTACTACAATTCTCAAACCTGAAATGTACTGTGCAAGATAAAAAAGGGCACTGTGATGATCCCTGGTGCAAAAGTTGCTATAACAAAGAGAAAAATCTTAAAGAAATAAAAGGAAGTCAAAAAACTTTATTCACACCAGGAGTGCAGATTTCAATGGAATTTTCCTTTATCAAAATAACCCCATTATGGTTACTTACATCTTTGCTGTAAGGGAACTGTACAATATATATATAAATATATATATAGAAAAAAAAATTCAACTTTTGTGCTTC
>JAAGNO010005629.1:0-12524 GCA_033439905.1 Ceryle rudis | reverse complement strand
TCTCTTTCCAGAAGGTTCACCTTCCTAAAGGCAAAAATGGACAAAAAAAACCAAAAACCAACACACTTCAAGTTAAAATTAAAAAAAAAAATCAGAACAAAAAAAAAAAAAAGGACTCAAAGTTTTTTCTTATTAGAAAAGCAAAATTTATTAGCTTTATATTTCCATTTTGTGCTACTGTAATGCAGAACTGCTAATGTATCAGTCAATATTGCTACCAGTCTCAACCCCCAGCCTAAGAGGGTCCATAACACAGCTGCAGCTTTGTTACCTCACTGGACACGCAGCCGTATCTGCTTCAGACTGAACTACAACATGGAAGTAATTTATGTCATAATCTGGATTTATGGCACATGCAATATCACTCTCAGCAAGTCTTATGAGCATGGGTAATTCCTAGAATTTGTAGTGATTTTTTTCAACGTGCAGAAGCTTTCCATTCAGGCACCTGTGTCACTTTGCTAAGTTTTCAGACTATTGACTATTATATGCCCTAAATTGGAGCTACAGAAGCAAACAAGAAATTCAGTAAGTGGGTAGGTATTTTCTTTGTTCATTAAAAAAACTCCACAACACCCCAAACTAAACCACTTTCTGGCATAAAGGAAAAAGACTGAAGAGAAACCAGTAGTACTGAGAATCAAAACCACAGTATACAGCCCACAAAATATAGTAGTTTAGGAGGCTTCAAAGAGCTAGTCAAAGGAACTCAAATCATTGAGTTAATTACCGGCTTGCAAGCAATACCATAATGACTTTTATAGGCTGGATGACCAATTTTTAGATATAGAGTTAACAGATTGATTTATATTCCATGGGCATTTATACAAGTTCAGTTTAAATCATCTTTCCAAACAACATTTTAAATCAGAATGCTATGAAACTGTTTAATCAAACTACAAAACACAAGTTGTTACTGCAAAACTCATCAATTTTGACATGATAAACAATTATTGAGTTAGGACTTGTTTCAAACACACAGTATCTTTAAAAATACCCTCAGGTCCAAGTAACCTCATCCCTTTTTCCAGTTGTTGGTTTTATTTAGAGGGTTGTTTTGGTCTTTTTTTTTTTTTTTTTAAGCAGCAAAGTTCAAGTTTCAGAACTTTAATGAATTACTAGCATTTCAGAACTTTTTTTTTTTATTCTAAGCATTTTATTCTACATTAACATTTGAAGTTAGTACAGTGAGAATCTCAGTTAGGGAAGAATTTTAAGCATGGAAAACAGAAATTAGTAAGGGTGGGAATCTCAATGACAGCTTCTTCCTCAGAACAAGCACACTCTTGTAATCTAGCTAGGCTCTTGTTAAATGATTCATCTTCCTGTTTAGCAGAATATCCCCATTTACAGTAACAGTTGAACTACTTGCAGTGCAGTGATGAAGTCTATTAATAGACTGATGTTTTCAGTAAGGGTAACAAATTGTTATCAGGACAAAGATTTGTGCTGTGCTGATGCACATAAAAGCAAGTCTGGGTACTAGGAAGTCCATGTTTCACATATGTGGACACATGTGAGGAATACCGTACTTCCTACGTGATGCCTTAAAGTAAGCAGCTAGGCATCACCAGGGTTTTCTGAGATGCTGTAGCACCCCTCCGTGGCCCTAATGGGAATATTAACTTCCAAGTCACGTAATTTTAAAATGGAGGCTATCTTTCCTCACGCAGCAGAGAAATGCTGTTGACAAGACCTTTTCTTCTGAGAGACCGGAATTGCAAAGTCATGACATTGCTACATCACGAACTAGCAACTAATAGTGTCTTACAAATGAACAATTCCACTTCAGCTAACAAACACTAACAGAGCTCACATAATTAGTTCAGTTTACATGCCTCCCTGTGGCTGTCTCCAGGATTACTGTCTTATTTTATGACATATTAGATTTTACTCAATATATAATAAAAAGTCAGAATTTATGTCCTTAAAAAAAAATAAACTGATTTTTACTTCTGCTTCACATTACAATGCCTAATTAGTGCAAATACTCATCTGACAAGGTAAGAGGAGTCATGTCACAGCCACAAGAACATGCAAGCATCCAACAGGCTGGGAAATAAGACATGCCTCATGAGAAGTTTACAGGAAGCACAGCAAAGAAATGCAAATGAGAGCAAACTTAACTTCTTCAATAATGAAGATTTATTACATTATAGAAGTATGTGTCATACTGAAAACTATGTCCTATATCAGTCATTTAAACATGACTTTGGAGTTTCAGCAGCTGTGATTACACAGAAGGACACACAGCAAGCTACACTGCAAAATTACTCTTTGAGGAAGAAACATGTTTTATTATGGAAGCCTCTCAAACTCAAGAATAAAGTTCTAGACACTTACGTAGCTATTAGAGAAGCACACTGAATATGACAGTAGGAAACCAACTGAAGGAAATCTTATGGCACTAGCTAAAATAATTTAATCAGTTAAAATAAACTCTTAAAGGAAACGGTGATATAAAGCATTCAAAAATATTCCATATAGGTATACAAACTTCATTTTTTAAACTTCTGTATGATATTCTATGCATAGACTTTTAAATTAAATATAATTTACAGGAAAATAAGACAGGAAGATTAATCAAACTAGCATCTGATTGTAAAAAACATCTTTTATAACCTAGAAGGTAGTAATAGGAACCTCTTGAGCTAAGATAGTCTGCATTTATTATTCTGCCACGTAAGCAAAGGTGACTATCAGCAGAGCTCAGGTGTGACCAAACTACTACCCCTAAACTGTGCTTTGCTTAAGAGATACGCAAGAACAGCTGCAACTCAGGGCTTCACTGTATGACCAACACCAAGAATACAGCAATACCGAACTGGTGATGTCTAGAAGAAAGCAAACTAATGGGCTACTGGAACCTAGGCCAAACACCTAACCCAACTCAATTCCCTCTTGAACAGGGCAGTGGGAAGCCACGGAGACAGCATCAATTGCCATTTGTCATGAATTCCAGAATGCCCTCATTTTTCAGCTTCCTGAGGCACATAGTAAATGTCCTAAGGCTCTTTACCACAGAAGAATTTTACAATGAGGAGCAAGGGTCAGGAAAACAGACTACACGGTACAGCTTATACAGGACAGAGTCCGTGTCCTTCCTGGTTACACTTCTCTTGACGGATGCAGATAGTTATGTTTTAGTCTCAGAAATTAAATCTGTCAATTTCAAAAAGTGTTACACTGCAGTGCTGTATCAGAAGTGACATTACTTGAAACCCAGGAAGGCAAATGGCATCCTGCAGGTCTAGGGATGTTCTCCTCCCCCTCTACTCTGCCCTAGTGAGACCACACCTAGAATACTGTATCCAGTTTTGGGCTCCCCAATTTAAGAGAGACAAGAATCTACCGGAGAGAGTCCAACAGATTGCTATGAGGATGATCAAGGGACTTGAGCATCTCCCCTATGAAGAAAGACTGAGGGAACTGGGGCTGTTTAGTCTTGAAAGGAGAAGACTGAGAGGAGATCTTTAATAATGTCTATAAATATCTAAGAGGTAGATGTCAAATGGAAAGAGCCAATCTCTTTTCTGTAGTGCCCAGTAACAGGACAAGGAATAACAGGTATAAACTTGAGCACAGAAGGTTGCACCTCAACATAAGGAGAAACTTCACTGTGAGGGTGACAGAACACTGGAACAGGCTGCCCAGAGAGGCTGTGGAATCTCCTTCTCTGGAGACTTTCAAAACCCACCTGGATGCATTCCTGTGCATCATGCCCTAGGTGATCCTGCTTGGGCAGGGGGATCTCTAGAGGTCCCTTCCAACCCCTAACATTCTATGATTCTATGATTTTATGAAATGAACTAAGACTCAAAATGTGATATACACAAAGATTCATTGCTTATACCCAGCAGTGGTAAATTACAAATCAATAAAACACTTAATTTTACAAGAGGAAAAAGCACTTCTGCTGTAGCTAACAGTTAAATTGAGCATGGCATAAAGCTCCGGATGATACTTGGATGATGGATAATGTCTATTTAGCAATGGGCATTAACACTTTTTAAATCATTTTTTTAACTCAACTCTTTAAAAAAGAATAGAAAT
Source organism: Ceryle rudis (assembly GCA_033439905.1). Lineage (NCBI taxonomy): Eukaryota > Metazoa > Chordata > Aves > Coraciiformes > Cerylidae > Ceryle > Ceryle rudis. The sequence goes on along the minus strand of JAAGNO010005629.1, from coordinate 8,471 downwards.
ACTACATGACAATGCTCCTGCTATTTCAATAATAAACAGAAGAGGACAGGAGACAACACTGCCCTAGGATTCCAATATTAAGTCTTTGTACTCCTTGCATGATATTTGTAAGCTCACTTTACATAACTCTGCATAAATTTTTCCATCTTTAAATCAGCAATAACAATAGTGATCTCCCTTGGGAATCACTGAGGTCTGTGAACTAATGCAGTGCATAAGAAATTGGTGATTAATTACCATGGAAAGTATGCCAAGTCAAATAATGCATTCATCACAGCATGAAGTCACAGCATTAAAATCTACATTTAGTGCAGGAAATGTTCCTGACTGAAAATGAATAGGTTAAGAACAAAATCTTTTCCTTACCTCATCACTAGTGAGTTTCTTTGCCTTGAGTAGTCTTTGTGTTCTATCTTCATCTGAGCCTTCATCACTGTCAGAAGAGTAGATTCTAGCACGTTCCTCTACAGAAAAAAAAAAAGACAAATATTCTTCCTTTATCTGACATTGGTGAGGAAGAGAGAACAATAAAAATAATTCTCTTACATTTAGTCCCACAAGCAGTTGGCAGATCTAACTCCAGAGTAAACAAAATAAACCTGTACAAATTGAATTCATGTCTCCTCCTGTATCAAATGAACAGGCAAAACACAATCTCACCAAGGACTCTCTTGTGAAATTAATCCTTCTGAATCACACAGGCCTTACTTACATGTTGTTAAGGTTTATTATTACCTCTGATGCCACCTTTGTATCTGTTTTTGATAGCTGCTAGACTGATTGAATCATCTCCCTCATCCTCCTCATCATAGCGATCAGGTTCTAAATAATTTGCACTCAGACCACGCTGATGCTGTTTCTCCCGCATTCTTCGCTGCTGAGATTCTCTACGAATGGAAGCTCTTAACCTCTCCTCTTCTTTCTGTCCAAAAAAAGAAGCAATATATAAGGATTGAGGGAATAAACACCAAGCAAACCAACTCAAAAGCACCTTGTAGCTTTTGAAATAATTTCAGAGCAGTGTAAAGACTGTACATAGTCTGATTTTTTTTGTAATCTGTAATGTTAAACAAATCACACTCATGGCTAAAAACTCTTGTCTATAACTCCAAAATACACTGCTTTTCATGAAGTCATAAAATATTCAGCTATATCACAGTTGTGATTTTTTTAGACTAAATAAGCACATACGAGACTTGCATGTCTTGATACCTTAATCATTTCTGTGCGCTGAGACTCTGGATCACGACCTGCCATTGGCAAAATACGAATTTTCTGGGTCTTGGAACATCTATCGGCCAGAGACAGTGTCATTTTCCTGTGAGTGGCACTGTCTGTAGAGTGTGGCCTGTTAAAAAATTGCTATGGGTTAAATACTTCTTCGAGGAAATGTATCCATTGTTAAAGGACAACAACAGGGACAGCATACTTAAGGTTGTAAAGATTCACCTGCATGAAAATAAAAACATCATCCCTCATATTTGTCTATTTATGTGTATTAAAACCGCTACTGGAGACATCGACTCCTCTTTCAGGAAACCATCTGCAGTCCATTACCAGCCTAAGTAATCATCGCATTTCACATCAATATCCCAAAACATAATCATCATCTTGATGGCAACTGTGCATCAGGAGGAAGGTTAATTTCAGGGAATATTAATTCCTTTCTATTCAGATGAGGACTTGCACATAAAAGCGCAAATTAAAATACACATTAAAAAATACACGTAGCTACCTACTGCAGTGAGTGGCATATTAACCTTTCAAACTGGGACTAACTTAAGGAAAATTACTGAACACTGAATTACTGACGTTTGAAGGTTTACAAAAGTGGTAACTCTAATCTTTATACACTAGTTACAGTACTTAATTGCAAAAGTAGCATCAACATTTGATACAGACTTGCATGGTTACCTGAAGGTTAACTTGGTCTTGAAAACAGCCTGTCCTTGTAGACCTGTCCCTTGTCTGATAAACAAATGGTTGTGATCTCCCTGTAGTGGCGCCTTGTACACATCAAAGACCTCATTGCCCAAATGGAGAGACATGCTTCAAAAGAGATTTGTGTATCAGTTATTTAATAAAGCCACAATAGTCTATTTTTTTTTTGTCTCATTTATAAATGGATAAAGCCTTCATGTTTCCTTTGTATATATAGCAAATAATTATATTTCAAGCCAGACTAAACAGAGCATAAAATCTTCAAAGCACCAAGACTAAAATAATTTCTGCTGTGCAGAACTGACTTCAAAGTTTGCTGACCTTCCAATTTTGCACACCATGGCATTTCACTGTAAGAACAACTGTATTCCTTCGAGAGCAAGAAGTCCAAACTAACCTTCCATCTGACCATTTGACTATTCGTGCGTTACTTTCTCTGATCTCACTCCCTTCCTCATCTCGCCGCATCCGCCATCGTATTGTGTTTTCTACCTGTGGGAGCAAAACCACAGAACACTTTTCCTACCTCATAGTAAGGAATATTGTGGTAAAATATACTCCCTATACATCAAGAATTACCGCTAGAAAGGCTAGATAATTTGCTGCATGATGCAAAGAAATGGAAGTGAATGGTATCACTTCTATATGTGAAATGCAGCTGTCAGGTGTTTTTTTCAATTTGTTACTGAAAAGGATTCACCTTCCTCAGTGCTGAACTGGTCCACACTTTCATAATCTGAACCGTATCTCAGGACGCCATACTGAAATACCCAAAATAGACTTTTTGAGGAAATGTGGCTAGGTGAGTATATGAGAGAAAAGGAAAATTAACATTATACCTTGAGTTTTAACCTAGTTCTACCCTCTTCATCAAGCATCTCCTCATCTTCAAATTCATCTTCATAATACTGGGGATCAAAAGGTCTGAAATAAATTATATAATATAGCCTTTATTCTTCTAAAAATTAATCCAGATTATTCTAGTTATGTGAAACAACAGGTGTTTGAAAGGTTTAAATGATACAGTGCACACAACAGCAGGCACTGCAGCTGTGAGAGCCATTTCTGCAATAATGTAATTTACTGCATTGACTCTACACCACGGGAGCCCTACCCAAGTGTCCTCACCACCATCAATTACAGTCACTTTAACATTCAGATCCTTTAAATGGCTCTTGCTAAAGAAAGCAAGTCTGCCTCAAAAAATACTGTGTCCATAGTATGAGGATGATGAGGTCAGGGTTAAATCTAGAACAAAATATATACAATATTGTACAGAGAAAATAAAAGGAAAAATTATCATCTTATAAATGCGGTGAATCAGGGATTTTCTAAGAGCACAATCTTTGTCATTTTTTCACTTGAAAAGGAAGATGAGATTATTCTTCCTCTCTGCCTTCAAAAAACCTGAGCTGGCAGTGAGTGGGGGAAGGCCATTCCCTAGCCTCCTTCCTGATAGTTTCCAGGCTGCTGCAAGGGAGAAAAGTGATAAACAAACTCTGCTACTGTACAATTCTATTTCCAGTCCTGTCTGAACCAAGATCCCCATGGCTTTTCTCACTGATTACATCCACTAATTCTTAAGAGTTCTCTCCTGAAACAGTCTTATAGCATGAAAGCTGGGAAGAACAATTTAACTGATGTGTAACAGAAACAATGCTACACTGACAGCTAACAAGACACCTATTAAAAAATGCAATAAAGCTGCTTAACTAAATACTTGAAGAGATGGACTTAACAGCAATTGCTGAAGGTGGGCTTTAGAGCCAAACCTAACAGCAGAAAATTTCTTTAGCGTCAGTTAGGTAAATAGAAAAATGAGTTACTAGCCTCTTCACAGTTAAATAGTATATTTAACACAAACAAATAGAAAAGGGCTTATTCTAAAATTAAAAAAAAATATGGGTTTATCACTCAAAAGTGCATAAAGATCCTTTGCATTTGGCTTTTGCATCTCTGAGCGCATGAGCCTGTGTTTAAAATTCAACGGATAGCAGGTGCTTTCAATGAAAGTATTTTTGCATATTTTTTTAAAGACAAAAAGATATTCAATCAAGCTGAAACCGAAGCTCATAAGAAAATTACTCTACACTTAATTACATAACAGATATTACTATTGACTGATCACAACCAAAAGTGTGCAATTTAAGGGCAATCATCTTAAATATGGCCAACATATTTAATTGTATTACTAAAACAAAAGCAATATAGGGAAACACTAAAAAACCTTATCAATCACATATTTAACATGCAGTTACCTGGGCTCCACACTAAGGAAGTTGGGCAGCTTAACAAAATACAGATCGTTACCCAAGTCTGTGTTTACTTTTGGTATTTCTACCTCTATTCTGGTCTCTGGAATAGGCTCTTCTTCCTGCTGTTCTTGACTCAGCCCATTCTCATCCTAATGGTAAAAAGGAGTATAAGTCAAAGTCTCTCTGGTTACTGTTGCTCTAATATGCACTTACATTTTGCTTAAAGAAATGTCATCCAGATGCACAGAGAGAGAGATCGGGAAGCTTTGGGTAAAAAAACTTGCACATTTACAGTGAAAGCAATTCAATTCAGAATTTTCACGTGCCACTTACAGTGATTTCAAATATCACTGCAAATTCGAGACCAAAGACAGTAAGGAAACAGCAAAGAGGCCGACATACAGTTTTCAGCTAAGCACTGGAGACTAAATAGGGGGACAACTTCTACCAGATTAAAAAAATAAAATAAAATTAATGTATTATGATCAAGACCCAGAATTAAAATACTTGTCAAATAGCTGTACTGTTATCAAAGACAGCTATAACTTTGTATTTTACTTGATGACAATCAAAACTACTCGTGGTATTTCTTTCAATTACAAAAAGTGGAGCAGGGATAGGGGGAGGCAGATAAATTAATTAATCAACCAAATATTACTATGTATAAAACTTTAATAAGTCTTTTAGCTAGACCAAAATTATCTGTAAAGCTTACTTAATGCTGTTACCCTTTTTTTACACGAAAATATTAGCAAACTCAATCACTGTTCTACATTTCAGAGTGGAATGGCATGTTATTTCGAAAGTCAGGTCTACTCACAATGGGCTGTCCTGGAGTTGGTGGTTTGTCTTCTCCATCACTTCCTGAAGAAATGTCATCTGCACCTCCAAACAGATCCATGACATCCACATGCTCTTGAGTAGAAAAGTTACTATTGTAAAATACAAGTATATGTGCACACCCCCCCCTACATGCAAACACAGTCACATAAAAAAAAAAGTACTAACATCCTTTGCTTCTATTACCACTTAAAGTCACCTACAAAGGTTAAAAATTGCCAGTGGTTATACAGCACAGACTATTCTTTTATTCTGAAAAACAGCTTTCATTTGTATTTTTAAGCTAAGGATTCAAGGTATGTTTTCCTGGAAAAGCTCTATCAAATAAGAGAATCTAGTTGAAAAATGGCAACAGAAGAATTAAGAGTAGGAGATCATCCTTTACTCAGCTAAGCAATTTAAATAAACATAAACAGCAACTTCATTATGCATTTTGGAAGTTTTACTTCTCAAAAGAACCAACACCTCTTTGTCAGCAGGCCAAACATCACAAAAAACAGTACAAGTTCTCTGGGCTGCTCTGATTAGAGGTACCATTTCTTAACATCTTTCAGTAAAAATGTGCAAAAAATATGCCTCTTATGGAAGAAACTGAATAACTGGTAGAGCTAACTAGAGACAATCAGCAGAAATACAGTGTGTGCTTTCTCACACAGAATTCTTGCTGTGCTGGTTTGTCATTTCCACAGCGCTACAGTTACATCATACAGCAAGAGCTATCAATTTTATCAAGTTCTGTAGCAGATGAAGGTCAGGATTAAAGGCACCAAAACCCCAGAAAGCACCACCACCATTTACCTTTCTGTCCTTCTGTATCACTGTCTGCTTCTGAATCTGATGCAATTGGTTTCTTTCTCTTCATTCGCAGAACTTCATCTTCACTGTCGCTGCCCCTTGCAGACTCTACTAAGGAGCATAATTATTCTCAGCAAATTAAAAATTTTGTTCTGCATATTTTAAAATTCCTTTGTATTATTAAGTGGATTCAGATGAGAAGGAGTTTAAAAAGTGTTGCATTAAAAAAATTACAAAAATCACTACAGTTGAAAGCTACATGATTAATGACTTTACACTGAAGTCTGAATCTTTTCAGGCCAGTATAAATGAAACAGTTAAGAGTGATCAAACCAGAAACAAACCGTGACTACTGTATTCAGTCCTACCAGATTTATGTTCTTGGTCCTCCTCATCAGAGTGCTGGGCCCTTTCGTCATCATCAGAGTTCTGGATCTTCTCCTCATCAGAATGCTGGGCCCTTTCATCATCATCTGAGTTCTGCATCTTCTCATCATCCGAGACCTGTGGCCTCTCCTCATCGTCAGAGTTCTGCATTTTCTCCTCATCTGAGTTCTGAAGTCTTTCCTCATCATCAGATACCTGTGGCCTTTCATCTTCATCAGAGTTCTGCGCTTTCTCTTCATCATCAGAATTCTGCTGTCTCTCATCATCATCAGAGTTCTGCTGTCTCTCCTCATCGTCTGACTGATCGCTTTTGTCCTCCTTGCCCCACTTCTCATCCTCTGAATGTGCTTTTTCAGAGCCATCTACCTCTGAATGATGACTGCCTTCATCTGACCCATGCCTGCGATCATCCTCATCATCATCATGAGCTACTTCTGAAACACTATGCTGGTCCACATCTGACTGATCGTTATCTTCATGCTCAGAATGTCCTGAAGCTTCAGAGCGATTATAGGATCTTTCAGAGTGGTTATCACTCCCTGTGTGATGGGATGCTCCTTCATCCTCACTGTCATCTCCAAATAACTCTTTATTACTAGGTTTTATTGCCTCTCTGTCATCATCCTGGTCACTGTCACTTCCAGAAGCATTACTACCAGAGCCAGCATTCTCCTGATCAGAATCAGATTCAGATCCAGAATCAGAATCTGCAAAACAAATACCACCTTTTCAAGAATTGAAATGTCCCTACAAGGATGCACATCAGATGACAGGTATTGCTTAAAAATACCCAACCAACCAACCAAAAAACCCCACCCACCCAGGCCCCCACAAACCAGAGAGAGAGCCTACAGAGGACTGTAAGAAAGAACTGTAAAAGTTACTTAACACAAGAAAATATCTCCTAATAAAGGCACAGCCTGTGAAAGACACAATGAAACATGATGCATGCCACACAAAATTTCAAACCACAAGCTTCTGAAGTTGTAGAAAGAATAAGCAATTACACAAAAGAAAATAAAACTTGAAATAGTTAGGACTTTAAGTACATATATATGGCTTCTAGAATCCTACAAATCTAAAACTGTCACCATGTCTTTAATCCAAGTTAGCGGTCTTATGTACCCTGTCATGTTTGTTACAGTAGAGCTACCCTTGAAGCAGCATTCACCAACCTCAGCATTCAAGCAGGAAAAAAAAATGGAACATCTGCCTTGAAAATTAATTTACAGAAATTGAGACAAGCATTTTAAAGACATAGAAATTACTTTTGTTGGAAAGCATTCTATCATTTTTCTTTAGATACTGATGACAGTAAAACTTCTCCAGATAACAAAGAGGAAAAGAAGAAACACTTTGTTTTCACCATCTCAAATCCAGACAGTTCTAAGCAAGCATGTGATTACATGATATCAAATTCATAACCACGCTTTGCTTTTGTTTCCCACCACGAGTTGTCCAAGACAGGGTGATGAAGAACAGTCACTACAAACCGCTTTTTCACAGCATCCTCGCCGTGAGACCAGGGTCTCTATTTCGGGGCACGCAAATGGGAGAGCAGCACCGCTGCGGGAGTCCCCGCGTCCCTGCCGCCGGGAAGCACCATTAAGGGGAGAGCAGCGGCGCGAATCCGCTTTTCTCTGGTTTTCGGCCAGAAAAGCAGATATGCAAAGGAGGCCCGGGGCGAGGCCCGCTGCCTGCACAACGCCGCCAGCAGGTGGGTTAAATCCCTCGCCGACGGGCCAGCGCCACCCGCCGCTTCGCTCCATCCCCCGCAGTCCCGCCACCCCCTAATCCCCCTCCCTGCTAAGTGAGGTGCGGCCCGCGCCAGGCCCACCCGCGGGACGCCCCAAGGGGGCAGCGAAGGGGCAATACGGCGCCCTCGCACCTTTCTGCTCAGCCTCCGAGTCGGCGTCGCTACCGAAGAGATCCTCCATGTCGGCCATGGCCACACGACGGGCGCACCGCCGCCCCACCACGGCCGCGCGCCCACGGCCACACCGCCGGCGCCGCTCAGTGACGCAACTGTGGAGCGCCGCACGGCCCCGCCGCCTAGTTGGGCGGGAGGACGCACCGCCTCTTAAAGGAGCCGCGGCCCGTGCCGGTGAGAGGCGCTACGCTGCCATCCGTGATAAACACGTGCCGGCGAGAACCGAGCGGGGATTGTGACACCCCCCCCCCCCCCCCCCCGCCCCCCCCCGGACACCCGCGAAAACGCGGGAGAGCGACAGCGTGCAACGCCGACGCGACGGC
>JAAGNO010005628.1:0-28843 GCA_033439905.1 Ceryle rudis | reverse complement strand
TGTCCTTCCCAGTGCAAACACTCGGGCCTGCTTTAGCATCATGACACAGGAGCCGTTCACATTCGCTGATGAATCAGCAAGTCTGATGCAGTCACTGAGAAACTGTTAAGAATAGGTTCTCTGTTCTACAACTTACCTAAAAAAAACCCAAACCCACAAAAAACCCAAACCAACTAACAAAACCAAACCAAACCAAACCCAAAGAAACAAAACACAAAAAACCCCTAGTCAAACAAAACCCCAAAACTCTCTTCCTTCACAAATATTCATCAGCTGCAGGGCACCTTGCTCAGAGCAATGCTGTCAGAAAAAGGCACCTGTCCTCTGCGGGAACAGCAGGAGGGTGAGGTCACATTTATGATGACCAAATGAGTCCCCAAATTACATTTTTGTGGCAATCTCCTAATTTAAGTGTATTTCCTATCAAAGTCATAACACTTAATCTTCCATGTCAGTGAGAAGATTCAATTATACAGCAGGCTCCCCTGAACATCTTCCAGAAATCACTTAATACAGAAAACACAAGAAAATAGCATCACATCCTAGCAGAAAAAATAGCTCTCCTTCCACCCACGCCTTGGAACAGCAGAAAGACTAAGCCATTAAGTTTCATCTTACAGAAACATGCACAAATCCATTGAATTATAAATTCCTTGAGAAAACACTTCCCAGAAGATGTACTTTAATACGAAAACATCTACTGCTTCTCTTCCCTGATGCTGTATCAAATATACACAGAGAATTACTGAAAGTGCTTGGAAAGCTTGCTGGCCAATTCAGTGGGCTGCGCAGGGGGCTGGGTACCACCGACACAACGTGGCAGAGGGTACGTCCCTCAGCTCTGCAGAGGGGAGACCCGGAGACGTCCTGCGCCACGCGAATTCCCCTTTTCCAGTTAGCCAGTGCAACGCTTTGTGCTCAGCGTCCTTTCTCCTTAACTCCTGCATTCAGTCACAGCTTGGATTATGGTGTTTCTTAGAATGTTTCCTGCAACTGTGTGTTTTGTAAATACTTGTAAGGAAGATCTAGGGTCCGAGATGTACATCAAAGCAGCCTGATGGTCCTTCTACGTAAAGAGGTAATTACAAGATGGAAGTGCCTTTAGAAATATCTATGGCTGATTTCTGGGAAAGGAATAAAAAAATCCTTTTTAAGGAAAAAGCGTAGCGAAGCCAAAGCTGTACACTCCACAGGCAGAGATCAAAGTGCTTCAAAAATTCATGGAGAAGGAATGTGCTTTTTGAGGTCTGCTATTGTGTTCACCATGTCCATAAACTAAGGCAGACGCCTACGTCTCTCCTCGACCTCCAGGTATGCTTGTAATTAAAGGCAAAAGCTCACATCATTTTTCTTCTAAGAACAGACAGAAGTAAAACCTGTTTATTGGTCACCACAGCATCATGCAAGATTGCCGACTGCAACCCTTAAAGCATTATTACCTTCAAGTATTGCCAGGTGCCTGGGGAAACACTGTCAACTCCAACGTATGCTTAGAAGACAACAGCACGCGGCCCAAATTCAGGCACACAATAATTCAACCAAGGGAACAACACACAACGGACCTAACAAGCCTGAGTATCTAATAACCTTACACCTAATAAGGTACAAAAGGGAACTCTCCAGTTCAGCTTTCCATCTCGGACTCCAATCTCTTCATTTCTCAAACACCACACCACAGAAGCACGTCCCTGGTGCACTCACAGGTTCCAGCCACGAACACAAACCCATGATCAGCCCACCAGCTCTAACCTATTCAGTGCTGCAGATCATACAGAGTGGATATGCAAATCCACGTACTAAGTCTAGACTTGAAACATCTGCTGATGTTATCTGCTGAAGTTGAAATGTTGTCAATTTTTTTTTGTATTACTTTGGCATTATTTTGCTGCTACCATTTAATTAGCACGCTCATGGTTGAGCTTAACCTCTCTCTCTATATATACATTTATCTCTATCTTATTTTTGTGACTGCAAATAGTTTCAAAAGCACGGGCTGAATCTCTGTACAATAAAAACAGCAGCCTGATCTTGCCACAGGCTGTGCACAGAACATGGAAAGTTCTCTCTGCTAGCTGAAGTTGCTGTTATTTTCATTTTCTAAAGGCAAAATATGTTCATAGAAAAAAAAAAAAGCCCATACAGTTTTGAATTTGATACACCATTTGTTCAGATGCCTAAAAAATCCACCTGCACTAACGAGCGATCAGCCAGGTCAAAAACTGTGGCTACAAGACAAAATGTTTTAAAATAGGGGGAAAGAGAGCAGATAACCATCCTCGTGTTCAGTGCTCCTGGTATCTCGCTCCCAGTTCACTAAGCAAACAGCAACTGCAGCTTCACAGCACTGCCCAACTGCTCCAGCAGCCACAACTCCTCCTCCCATCAATTCCAACCTCCTTCCTCTGAAATGAAAAAGCCCTTTTAAATCTTCAAAGCATGGCCACAAGTCAATCTCAAACTTAGCACACTTTTTAATTTTCTTTTTAATTATCCAGTTGGGAGAGTTATGCCCTCCTTGCTCAGTGACCTTTCACTCCTTCAAGATTATTTCAAGAAATCTTTCCTGGGAATAATCAGCAAATTTATACCGCTTGCAGAGGAAATGTTTCAAGGCTCCCAGGCGCTGAGGGGAAGAGGCAGGATGATTCACACAGTACCCTCCGTCCTGCAGGCCAAGCATCTCCTGGCTTCAGACCGCTGTGAGCACAATCCTGACACATCGCTCAAACACCTTCCCAGAAGTAAGGCGTCCCCATGCCGGGTTTTAGAGCCCTTGAGTCCTTGCGTAGAGCCAAGCCCCAAAACAGCGAGAGAATTTCTTTCTTCTGGAACTGGCAAAAGGCAGGGCACAAGCGGATCATCTACTGGTGAAGCAATAATAGATGCTATAATTAATTATATTAGCGATAATAAATGCTGCTATTACTACCAGTAACTGTTGACCAACTGTTTGTTCAGGAGCTTTGGTCGCTAAGCACAGCGTGGTTTCCCATAGCCATAGCCACAGGGAAAAATTAAGTCATTATTGCCATTAATGATTTTGTAGTTAAACCAGCGGTACCTACTCTCTGCCCACGCACTAAACAACCGTATGCAACCCCGCACTGGATTCCCACACGTTAAGTCAAACAATTACTAATTTATTAATTTCACAATGAGCCTGGAAGTGTTTACAGAGACAGGCTTGTGTTTAACCAGACTTGCAGGTTAACTTCCCGTACTCAGGTTTCAGACGGGCTCGGGTGAAAGTGTTTACACGCGCAGGCGTGATCCGCTTCCTTATAAATGTGCATTTCTACATCGTGCTCACGGCTCGAGGAGTGAACGTGACGCCACCGGCTCACTCCTCTGACTCCACAGGGACGATGAGAAACCCAGCTGACACCTAACCTGTACGTCACAGAACGCGTTGCCACGCAGAGATGCGAGGCATGATTTAGTTCAACAGCTTTGAAGATTTTTTTCTTCATATGTAAGTGGTTGATTAAGAATGCATTAAATATGTATTAATGCATTAAACATCCCTACAAGCAATAAAACTGTTCAGGGTGGCTGAGTTCTGCTGTATCTGAAGTGACAGGAATGGAACAGTCCACTTAACATCAAATGGATTGTGCAGGAAAAGCAAAGAAAAATATGATGTTTTGACAGAGTTCACACTACTTCTAATATTTATGCCAGTTATAGTTTATTGAAGGAAAGCTTTTACTTTTCACCAAGACTGCCTGTTACAAAAAAGCATTCTGGCAACATTTAGTGGGATACTTTTTTGAGATTTCAGCCAGTAAACCAACCTTTTTTAAGCCTACATCCTGTGACTTCAATATCGCACCCTACTCCTTCCTTCACCTTCAGGGGTCTTTTGCAAATGTCTGTATAGCACTACTTCTTAAAAAAAAAAAGTAATTGCAATTATTCTTACTTAATTGGCATCACTTAAACTGTGAGAATTCTTTGCTGCTGCTCCTTGGAGTAATGTCATTTAGGCACACATTTTGCCCTCAAACAAAATTTTCCGTTTGAATAATTAAGAGGCAAAAAGACCAATAGAGATGGCGCCTCCTTTGAAGGTACCCACATGCTGTGCCGGCTCCATAATACATCTATTACCTGCCATTCAACAAAACATTATCTGTCACAACAGCCTCCACAACAAAAATAGTAATCAGGCTCGGATCTTAATACACTCCGCACCCTGTTCTGCGGTCTACGATTCGGAGGCTTTCGAAAGCGAGGAACAGCGCCTAAGCGAGATTAAAAATTGGGCTAATATTGATCGCAAAATCTTCACCAGAATGAAACAGCCAAGGAGGAGAGCTCAGATAATACTTTGGGTTGAGCCTCATTCATATTAAGAAACTTAACAGAAGCCTTAATTGACAACTCTGCTGGATTTGATTGCGCTTTATTAGGCACCTTCATGAAAAGCATTAAACGTGTTTGATCTCTTCCAAAGAGGAAGACTCATTAGCAATGGACATTTACACGTACCCAGGGCTCAAGATTACAGAAGTTCTTCCCTTTCTGCAGAAGGGGCTTTTTAGATCAGTGTTTTTATGAGAAGGATCACGTATCATCTCCGAAAGAGCCCAGGCTTCCATCCTTTGCCGTTTCTGATATTTGCAACCAAGACAGACGGATGATGAGAACATCGGCTCGTTTGCAAGCCTGACTGGCAAGAGCCAGCTCTGTTCATAGCCCTCGGTCCACGACTAGCAACCCAGGGAAATTCAAGCCGCCGGGACAGTCAACACTGAAGATTATTATTTATACCAAGCCAGATTTTCTATGTTCTGAAATTAATACAGCACAAATTGAGCTGTTCCTATTAAATTTTCAATTTCTGGTTAGAGTACAGAAATAGATACACTATCTTACTGCAACAAAACCACACCGCTTGGATATTTAACGGGAAAAATAAAAGCCATCCCTTTGTCCATATCATAAAAGAATCTAGTTTTAAATTGAAACAAACTACGGGTGACCAACAAGTGTCGAACTGCCTGAATAAACCACAACAGTTGACAGGAACTGTTACGCTCAGCATAATCTCCCCAAATGCCATACTTGAAATTAAATGGTACCGATGCAAAGACATCCAGCAAATGACTGGTAACTGTTATTGTTCCCACACATGAAGGGACACGGAATGGAATGAGGATGCTGCAATTAGGGCTTGCAGTCTGATCCTACAGAACAGGGACCTGGAGCTCCAATTTCTTTCTTGTCTGTCTGAATCCCAATTAATTTTTTGGTTTGGCCTTTATACAATGACGCGCTCATCGGGAAACCAAACTCTCTAAGCTTTTATCCAAAACTCCAAGCTGTTAAAATATCGCTAAGCAAATGCTCCTTGCATCAGGAACATCTAGCTGGCTTTCAGAAACAACTCCATTTTGTACCAAAAAAAAGAAAAAAAAAAAAGAAAAAAAAGAAAAAAAAGGGTGGGGGAAGCTGCTGTAACTTGTGATGCAGCTGGTGCTTTAGAGCATGTAGTCTGCAAAAAACCAGGATGTGTTTGCTTTTCTCAGGTATGGTAACGGTCTGAATACAGGATTCTCCACACAATGGGCAAGTCATAAACAGGGTGAAAATTGTGGAAAGTTTGAAATTTTCTTCCTGTCACAGGGATTCAAAGACTCCTTGGAAATTCAAACCGTAGCACAGCACAATTCATGAAGTGCTGTTAGCTCTGGGATAGTTTCATTTTATTCAGCACCAGGAAAGAAGAGGTTGCTAACTCTGCAGTGCAGCCTTTTTATTTAGAAGCTTGGAATAGAAATAAAAGTGAAAGTCATGACATGGAGTCACATGCCCGGTTTTTTTATGAGATACTCTGGATGACCTTGAATACTGCTAAGAACATATCCAAACCATTTTCTTTAAAAAGCTCAACAGAAACACTGAGCTACATGCTTAAGTACAAGACAAGATGGTAAGTGATGAAAAGAACAAGACCAGGAGAAAAAAAGAAACTTCAGATCACTGCTTCTGTGCTGGAAAAGAGAGCACACCCGGCGAAGTTGTGCTCAATGGTCAAAAGATTCCCAGCATTTCCTTCCCAGTGCTAGCGCCCAGTCAACGGCGGCATCCAGAGTGCTGGAAGACCGGGATTAATTCATTAACACTACATTAATCACCTCATCATATAAACCCAGCGACGAGCACCCTTGGCAGGCCGAGTGTTTAAGGTGCCTTCCTATTAAAGCTTCCGAACTGCACTTTATTCTCTTAACTTTTACAACCTTACGAGTGTTCTAATAGCCATCAGACCACTAAAACAGGCCTTATTGCTCTAGGCTACCATTTCATGGCCACGCACAATGAGAGCAGATTCAATTAAAATGCGTTGCTACAATTAGAGCCCCAACTACTCAAAGCAAAACATCCACACCGGAGGTTAATGCCCAGGAATGCAAGTGCATAAAACCCTGCCTAAAGTCGCTTTTTATTTACTTTCCAGCACTGCTGTCTACTGTGCATTCTCAAAATGCTTCAGCCAACTGTTCCAACAACACAAGCACTGCAATAGTTGGATTTAAAAATAAAGTCCCGCAACAAATTTGAGGGCTGTGCAGCCCTTCAAAAGCCATTCGGTGAGTCACTACATTTCAAAACAGTCAAAACCAAAACAATGGTGAGTTAATCCCTCCTTCAACATTTATACTCATTTGAGCCCATACTTCAAGCGGTTTTAACCTAAAGCAAGCATAAAGGCAATGGGTGCCGAGTTAAAACAGTCCCTTTTATCACTAAGGAGATAGCAAACAACTGCTGTTTAAATCCAAACACGCAGTTTTTGCTTTCAGTTATTGCTTTTGTACCACATAGAGCCTAGAAGTTCAAAAATACTCCCAGGTACCATGCTGCTAGTTACAGCTCCTCCAACACAACTACAACTGGACTACTCTGCTCCCATCTGCTCCTAAAAATACAACTATCAGACAGGGCTTGTTTTCTCAGGCGTTTTGCTGACGCAAGTACTAGATCAAAACATGCCCCATTCAGAGGGGAACGGTTTATCCGTCTCCATAATACACAAGCTGAATTCCAGCTACACCACCATTCTAGGGGCGCACGTCGCACTCCTATGCTTAGTAATGTAGGGTTTCAGGGGAAGAGTAAAATATCCTGACTGCCTGAATGTGGGGAAATCCCATTTCACCCGAAGAGGACAAAGTTTATTCTCTCCTGATGCTGTTTTTGAAAAATAAGTAATAAAAAGGTAAGACCAGACTTGGATGGTAAGCGTGTTTACCGCCCACCCTCCACAACCAGCACTTCCATCTCCTGGCCTGA
The DNA here is from genome assembly GCA_033439905.1 of Ceryle rudis. Taxonomy (NCBI): domain Eukaryota; kingdom Metazoa; phylum Chordata; class Aves; order Coraciiformes; family Cerylidae; genus Ceryle; species Ceryle rudis. Next base: position 21,544 of record JAAGNO010005628.1, on the reverse strand, counting down.
GAATTCGGACACAAAGAGATTTAGATCATTGAATTTCTAATTATAAACTCGTTAAAGACTAGTTTTACAATTACCTGAAGCAAATAATAAACGGAGCTGTCTGATAGGAACAGAGAATATTGCAATAGGTTCCCGCTGCGCAGGACGGAGACAACCAAAGCGTGTGCTTTGGGACTCCCTCACCACAGCCTGGCCGTGACCTTGGTGGACAATTTATCCTTCCCAAAACCAACGCAGAGCTTTCAAACCGCAATCGGCCCAACTCTAGTCTGGGGCCAGGGCACAGCCAAGAAAAGAGTCACAGCTCTCTGCAGACTGAAGGCGAAAGATGATTCACCACTTACTAGACTGATGACAACATTCAGTACCAAAAAATACGTTCATCAAACCTCCGGGAGCACACTGGATTAGAAAACCATGGGAGACGCAGAGCACGGTGCTGGCCACGATCTATTTCTGATGCCATGCTCATTTTTATTGCTACGCCTGGCAACAGAAATGGCCAAGATCAATGCCAAGTGCAAGGAATACAACTAGAGTAGGAGACTTCTTAACTCCCTCCCACCTCCTTTCCCCACCGAGTGCCAGTAACATTTCAACACCCCGATCCCCTTTCCCAAGGGGGCAGTTCTGCTCCTTCCATGGCCAAATTACCATGGCAAGAATCCCCACCGAGAGTCACCTCTCACAGAGGAGCATTCAAATAGCAGACATTTCCTCCTCTTAACCTGCAAATGGCCAAATATCATCAGATTTCCTTTCTGCCTTCAAATAAATGTTGTCATAAGATGGCTTATACTTAAAAATATTTAGCCATAAAGAAAACATGCTCCCCAGTACTGACAGAAGCACGATGTGCAGTTCCATGAAGTTCGCTCATCTTAATGCACTCCACCCCGAGAACGGCTGAAGAACACGGCAAATAGCTTTCGTTTTAAATGATTTATTTTATTCCTGCCTTACACTACATCATGATGCATCTCTCTTTACTCAGCCCAACTGTCAATGTTTTCTTCCTGCAGCTTTTAAGTAAAATAAAACATGCCGTAACTACCATCAGACCATTTCATGACCACTAAAGGCTTCATAAATAAGAACATTTGATACCAGTAAATTTTTCTAGTAATACATAAACCATCATCTTCAACAGCAGAAAAACAGTTCTGTTCAGCCATTTGCATTTACTCTTGTACAGAAAAACGCATAAAGAAGCATTTGGAAAAAAAAAAAATCTATTGAAGGAATGGCCCCACGGAATCTTTTCAGGATCGAGTTTTCCTACGGTTTTTCTTTTGAGGTTGACACAAAGACACTGAAAGGGAACAGCTACAGCAGAACAGCGTCTCCCCAAAAAATCACCTAGCACAGGACAGTAGTTTGTACTCTACTATGAACTGGAACAGCTCACCAGGGTGTGCCAGTTGACTTCCCCCTGCACACACAAGGATCAGAAGAGGTTAACTGCTGCAGTTCAGATTAGGTCATTAAAGCATCTTAACAGCCACTTCTGGAGGAATCCATACTGAAGATGGGTAAAGTTTCACCCATTCCATTCCCGTCCCCAATCAACCTAAACAGCACAACAAAGCCACTTCAGAAAGACCATTCTATTGAGGAAGCTGACAGATTTGGGTATACCAGGAAGGAAAGAAACAACTGAAACATACTGACAGAGTCAAAGACAGAAAACTCAACTTAGCTCAATTAAAAAACCCCTCTGAAATAGTAACTGCATACAAATAAAGCACCTTCTACAGAGCCTTCTATGCAAACAAGGGGAAAATCCACAGTCATAAAGTTTTCTGTTAAGAAAAAAAAAAAAAAAATCCTTAAACAGTGCCATTATCTTAAACTCCTCACAAAGAAAAGTATCTCAAATCAAATAATACCAACAAAGACATCACTCTTAGTTTTCCACTGGAATTCCTGACAGCTTCAACTACAGAAAATAAAATTCTCCTATTAGCAGTCTTAAAACTCCCACACACGTACATCACTCAGCACGGCTTCAGAGATGGACACGCAGGTCTACCCAGGGCTCGGGGAGCATAAAGAGCAGGTTAAAATTCTCCAAACGGATCTAGCTTCAATATAAAAGCAAGGCTTCTGGGGGCTAACCCCCCCACAAAGCTCCGTGAGGTGACTGAGAGCAGCCATCCATCCATCCATCCATCCATCCATCCATCCATCCATCCAGTGGTACCAGCACCACTGAGGGGTCACCGCAAGGCTGGGGATGGATGGGGGCTGCTGAAATCAGTGCTGCCACCAAAGGAAGCATTCACCAACCTGCAACCCAACTCACCCTACCACTGGAAAAGCTGGTTCTCCTTCAGATCTGTTTCCGTAATGATGATGTAGAAAAAGCAAGAGGCTTGTACTCAGAGAACCCGATTTCCACCCAGCTCCTTACACCTACTCAGCACGAGAAGCAGGTGCCCCGAGGAAGCAGTTCACCAAATCTAAGCAGGGCTCGCAGACAAGTGACAGATTGGGATGGATTTTAAACCATATGAATGTGGCTTGTTCAGGAACAGCAGGAGCACAGCCCACCCTTGAGAATCACAGTCAACTCCTTCCCTTATCCCCAGGGCTCTGATAAGACATTTTCAACTTCCTATTTGCATCTGTACTGAAGCCAAAGGCTTCTTTAAACCCACGATAAAAATCTCAAGGCTTATTTAACCTCATTGCTAGCCCAAGGTTGAATTTCTTCCAGTGCATCTCCATGCAAATACTGCTCTAATTTCAAGATATCTGGATCATGACTCAAAGCTAGAAGCAGGGTTGTAAGAGCTCATCAACTCCTAATCCAATTGCTGTACATATCTCAAGGATTATTTTCCAGTTTACTAACCTGAGCTACTTGTTGCAATAATCCTTTATCTATACTGAAATCACCAGGCAGCTCAAGGTGTGCAGCATGAAGCCTGGCTATGATAGCGCGCAGCACAACAGGAGCTAATCGCTGTAGCACTTGTTCTGCTTCTCCAACTAGGTCTTGCAGCCTGCATCAAACTCCATCTGACAGGAAAACCACCACCAAACCTGCCTTTGTTTTCTTTTTTTTTGAGCTTAAACTAGGTAATTCACAAAGTATGGCCACGCTGCGCTGCAGTGAGGATACACGGACATATTAAGCTTCCTGTGCAAAAAGTGCATTTAGTATTTTTATTCCAGCTGGGTGAAAGCACCAGGGAGCCCAGCATTTACCTGGCACCAAACTCCTACTAAGAGTCAGCTGCACAGGAAAAAAGATGGAAAAAATTAACAGGTGAGATCTTTACCTTGTCTTAAATACATCTGGGGATTTCCCTTTCCTGACAGAATCTTCTCCTGGCTCTGCCTGCAGCTCCCTTGGGGGGTCAGCTCCTGCCTGCACCTACCTGGATAGGTTAAGGGACATGGGCCGGGGGACCCCAAATGCACGGAGCATTTCTCTTCCCAGTCTACAAAATGACAGTGACGTCTCAAAAATGAAAGGACAGGAAAGAAACTGTGCAACCCTCTGCCCGCATTCCCATCTTCTGGGAAAAAAGGCAAGAAGCCACTAACAGCAGAAATCCACCGTATAGGTAATTATCTGTTAATTAAGGGAATCTAATGGAAGGCGTTCGACAAGCTTTGTTCAGGCATTTTTCTGCGCTACCTACATCACTTATTTCTACTTAAAACGTACCTTAAAACAAAAGAAACCCACATATGATACCGAACGGGGCTCACAAGTCATAAGCAGAGAACGGGAATATTTACCGCCTCGATTTGCACTGGAGATAAAAAAAAAAAAAACAAAAAACAAAAAACCCCAGCCAACCAAAAAAAAAACCCCAAAAAAATAAATAAAAAGGAGGGAGGGAAAAAAAAAAGGAAAAAAAAAAAGCCTTAAAGCGTATCACGAGAACAGGATCAGCGAAGAAAGCGAGGCCACCCCTTCAGGACCAGGGGAGAATTAACCTGCATTTCTCCATCCCATCTGCAAGCTTACGACTCTGCCACCCATTTTGTTTCGGATTAAAGAAAAAGAAATAATTAAAAAAAAAAACCCAAAAAACAAAAAACCACCCGCAGATGATCTCAATGGAACACAGAAAATACTCCCCCCACACACATGCCCAGGGACCGGTCCCCGCGGGTGTCTCTGCCTCGCAGGGCAGGTGATGCCGCCGCAGGTGCCCACCTCAGGCATTCCCCTTCCCGCGGCCGCCCAGGCCATGCCCCGGGTACGTGCCCCTTCCCCTCCGCCCAGCCCGTGCTGGAGGCGATACCGAGCCAGAAAACACCGGCACGGAGAACATGGAAGGGTTTACAATATAAACACAAAATAAAAGGGGGAGGAGAAGAGGTATGGACGGCGCAGCAGGGGCAGGAGCCGTGCGGCCAAGGTGAACCGCGGCCGGGCAACATGGTGGAGGCTGCCGGGGAGCCCCGACCCACCTCCCCGGGAGGAGGAAGGGGCGAGCCCCGGGTGCCTGGGGATGCAGGACGGCTCTCAGGCGGCGGCGGGGGCCGGGATGGAGGTGACAGCGGGCGGGAGGCGAAAGCAATGACCGCGGCGGGCTGAGGGGAGCGCGTCGCTGGGGAGGCGCCGGCAGAGCCTCCCATCAGGGCGGGCGAGCAGGCGGGCGGGCGGCGGCGCCTTGCCCGCAGGAGAAGGAGGAGGACGGGGACGGGCTCACCTGCCATAGCGGTCTGAGAGCGGCAATGGCGCTGGGGGCTGCGGCTCCGCTCCGCTCGGTCGGCAGCGGCGAGTGCGGCGGGGCCGGGGCCGCCCCGGCAGGCAGAGCACGGGGCGGGCCAGGCCCCGCTCCGCCCCCGACAAGATGGCGCCCACCCTTCTCCCCCTCAGGGCCCGGCAGCCATGGCGGCCGCGGGGCGAAGGGTGGCCTTAAGCTCCAGCCCGGCCCGGGGAGCGAGGAGAAGTCACGGCGGGGCTCGGACCCCCGGGGCGCTTCGTCCGGAAGATGCCGAGGGTGTCTGTTTTCTCAGCTCCCAGGACGATGGTGCTCGCTGAGCATCACCACAGGCTGCCCTCAGCTCTGGCCTTTCCTGGGGTTTGGGTTGGTTGTTTTTTTTAGAAGAGTGAGCTGGGGAGGAGGGGAAGAGCAGGCCAAGGAAACTGAGCCCCCCAAAAGGTGATGGGGATTGGACTAGATGACTTTTAAAGGTCCCTTCCAACCCAAAGCATCTTGTGGTTCCATGACACCTCCACCACGTGTTCATCCTAAAATCTCACGTTTCTGAGGTTTTCAGTTTTGTGGCTGGGGACGTGGGACAAATCTGACATGACACACACACTACACCCCCCACCAGAGCACGGAGTCGGGTGTTCTCAGGGACACCGCAGCCACCTGCCACTGCAACACCCCGCAGCAAAGACAGACACTGCCTCTGTCATGTCCCTCTCGGCAAAACCCAAAATTCCTAATGGGTTTTGATAACATTAACTCCCTTTAATTTGCCTTCTGCCTTTTCCAGTACGTGCAGTTCTCAGACATGCCCAGAGCCAGCCGGCACAAAACCTTTTGCCGCTCAATGCTTTTCTTGGAAGCCAGGGCCAAGCCGCTGCACCCGCCTCCGGTAATTTTTGCCTTTTCTCCCCACAACAAAACTGTGCGACGAACATCAGCCTGCTAATTTACAGGAGGTGTCCTTGAGATAATATTGACTGATGCTCGGCTTTCTCCACCACCAGCCCCCTTCGTTATTTGATTAAGGTGCCTCGTAGGTGTAAGTCGATCGGAAAGCCTGTGCTCCCCGGACCAGTGACACTAATTGTAATCCATTGCATCATTTTACCCAGACCTGCAATTCTTTGTTGATCTTTCAGGTCTTTGCCTTAATAGTTGCTCTTTGCACAGAGTTTGGCTACCGGGAATGTTCACTGAGTATTTGTTCGCCAGCTGTCCGCCCCCTTCCATCCCGCTGCCCCTATAAAGAGGGTTTCAGCAGATCCCATTAAAACCCAGGAGCTTATTTTAAGACTGTAGACCCTATGAGGCCTCTGAGCATTTGTGCTTCTTATCCTCGGGCATCATTTTTTTCCACATTCGCTGCAATACTCTCCTTGTTAAGCTTCTAAAAGGCTTTCAAATGAACCATATGGCGAACTATATAGGACACTGCTAAGTCACCGCGCACCTTTTCTGCTGCTCTAGATTATAAATATTGATCCCTTAGCATTATTCAATACCTGGCCTTAAACCAAACATAGACATAGAGTTTGCACAGCTTTTAAATGTTAATAGCCTTTGTTTGTTAAGGTAGAGGAGCATGGAGCTGTGAAGTAAGGGACATTTTAGTAATGCAAGATTGATTGAGACTGCAGCGTTTCGCTGTTGGCAGGAGTTTGTACAGGAAGATGGATCGTACGTATTCAGCGGTGCAGTCCCCCTGCAAGGACTTCCTGTGTTCAGAAATCATTGGCGCAGACACAGCTCTCTACTTTTATTTATTTTCTTTTAGGGGTTATCATTTTCTAGCCTGCCCTCCCCCCAGTGGAAGAGGGCAGAGCGGAATACTGGCAATAAGGCAAAGAGAGCTGCAAGGGGGAAGCTCGGATGCGTACATCACTCAGATTGAAACGGAACAGATAAAGAGACCTGGGGGTCACGATAATCCCAAGGACAAGCAGGGGAAAGATGATAAAGGTGGATTTAGTACTCCAAAAATGGAATTTGACATTGCTAGACCCCCTGGAACCACCGGCTCAAACCCAGCAAAGCATTTTTTCAGGCCTTTATTCCTCTTAAATACATAAACTACCCTCCAGACAGCCTTCTGTGCTGTAAAGTTTCAGACAGTACCGCGGCACATCACTTGTTGAGGGAGCCAGAGCCCATTTTATGCTGTCACACTGTCCTACTGTAGAAGTAAAAATAATTTTACTCTGATTATTGGCACATATCATTTCTGTTACTAAATGCAGTCAAGAACCGTGAGGCATCTATAAAAACATTCAGTCACTTTCTGCCCAAGTGATTCACGGGACCATAAAAAAGTTGGAAGAATGGATGTGCCTGTGCACGTCCTTCATAACAATGCCATGGAGAGGAATTAGCAGTCACTAATGGGTAGTGAGCAGACCTTTGAGATCTTTAAGGAGTCTTCTTTTCTGTGCTACATCTAATCTAAAAGATTATCTGAGCTCACTCAGGGATTTACCTGTGCAGGTGAGGTGGTACCGCCTCTATACAATTAGTCACAATAGAAAGGCTTATGCCAGTCTTCCCAATTCGGCCCGTGTAAGATACCTGTCCATCAAAAATGTATCGCCTGAATTCCTCCTGTAATTGCCCTAACGGGCCTAAATTCCTGTGACGCTGACTTCCTTTGGCTAAGACTAGTGCTGGAGTCCCCTTTCCTCCCTCTGTACTCATCAGTCGTTACGCTCGCTTTCATAACTCAGGATAAATATTACAGTGTTAACGTAATCACCGTAGCAATGATTGGAGAGGGCACAAGCAAACAGCACTTTGTGATATTTGCCAGCCTGAATCACCGCAGCATCTCCACAACAGCACACGAGCAGGGGCTCCACGCCGTGCCGAGGTCCTGCTCACGTGGCGCTCAAAGTCTCCGCGAGGAGATGCGGTTGTGGGACAGCAGAGCCTTTCGCCCAGGCTGTGTGTCCTTCCCAACAGCATCGTGACAGTCGGAGTAACCTTTAATGAGCGCGTTCCCTGAGCCTTCCAGTTGGGGTTTGTTTGTTCCTTCGTGGCTCTGTGCTAGTGAAAGGGTGAGGACAGCCACACAGAAGGTCAGGGTTTTCTCGGGATGCGGCATGTACATTACTGACATAAATTTAAAGCTGACATGTTTTTGGCTGGCACGCCTTCTGTTTGCTCAAAATTTCCACTTTAAACCACAGCGTTGCCTCAAGTGGGAGATGAATCATTGATCTGAGTGCAGGACCTTCAATGGACCAAATCAAAACTTTACATCCGGGGGGTGATTGGTTTGGGTCCGGGATCCACAGCTCATTTCCAGTTCCCTATCTTGTTTTCTTCCTATGCTTTCCTGGGTTTTGTTGCCGTTGTTGTTTTTGTTCAGGTATGTGGTGTGTGTTTGGTTGGTTTTCTTTGTTTGTTTTGCATGTGGTTGTTGGTTTTTTGGGGTTTTTTTCAACATAAAACAAGGAAATAAAAAATACAGTCTGCCTCGCATCAGATGCACAATTGTTTCTCTGAATCCCACCGATGGAGTCCAGGAAAACCCAGCACCCATGTGTGGATAACAGGAGTATCTTTCCCTGGAGCACACAGAATAGAAATGAAAGCCCTGGCATTTCAACAGCTGCCCAGGAGGTGAAAGAAAACTCCACAATAAAAGGCTAAAGTGGTAACAACTTGCCAGCAGTGATGGTCTTGCTTGTTCCTCTGGAATATTGAGTAGGAGCTGCAAGGGGAAGAGAACAGAGCTGGGCAGACCCTGGGTTTCTATTCTATGGGGTGCAGAAAACGAGAGTGAATAACCCTTCGTAAAAATGCTGTCTACTACCACCTAGTGGAAAACGTTACCTCAGGTTCCTTGACCTACATAAGTGGATTGTTGGGCTTGGGGACAGTCAGGACAGGATTGCTGTCTCCCCCTTCCCACTTCTACATGGAAATAGAGTTAGCAAAAAACAAAAAAAATTATTTCCTTCTAAGAAGTCTTTCTAAAACTGAACGACTTCCTTTCTGGTCTGTTATCTGAGCTAAATCTTCCCTTCTGTCACCTGCAAAATAGTGGGAGGAAGACCCAGGAAGAATTTTACAAAGTTTAATTAGTGCAAAGTGCTCTTAATAGCGAATAGGGCTTTTGGTCCAAGGATCTCAGACTACTTTGGTCCGAGTACTCAAATTACCGAGGCTGCGGTCAGCGATCCAGGAGCAGATGGACTGCTGTGCTTGCTCGAGAGAGATAAATAGCAGGGCTTGCAAAGTTACAGTTGCCTGAATTCACATCATAAATCAATAAGGGAGCAGGAGAAGAAAAAAATCTGCATAGTTGCAGAACCGTTGGATCCCTGCTATTTGTATCAAGGTGGTTTTACCTCTGGCGGCTTTTGGGGAGAGGAGACCTTCCTCCTCCCTTGTATACGTAACATATCTTGTAAATGGAGGCCAGATTCCTGCGGCCAGCACAGTACAGACAACCCAGAACAGAGCCCCTGCACTTCTTGCCGTAGGGCTGGTTGATGGAAGTGCACTGGCCACACAGCATTCATCCAAATGCTCTCGGTGAGTACAGGCGAGGAAGAGTAATGGACAACACTCAGAGTAGCACTAACTCAACCAGACAGCTTGCGCTTTGGATGAGAAGCGGGTTTTCTTGATGCTGTTATGTCTGGTACCTCAGGGGCTGTGCCAAAGAGACGAGATTGAATGTGCCGAGTCAGGAGGAAGTGCCTGTGTTCAGCAGAGGAGATGGCCTTAGTCATTGCCAGTCCTTTTTTCAAAAGCACAGCCCCTGAAATTAGCCCAGGGACAGTCCTTACATCTTGGGAGGAGTGGGAGCGGGAGGGGGCCAGGATCCATTCATCCTCCCTGCTCTCTTCTTCTGCCAGGCTCTGGATGCCAGTGCTGCTGAATCACTGGAGCCACATCTGACTCTGAGATGTTGTGGCAGCAGAAATGGCACCGCAAGAGCCCATGCCTGACAGCTCCTGACATTTTTGCTTTGCCAGTGCACATTCACGCTGGCGTTTTGCTTGCAGCTACCCTTCGGATGGAGCCTGGGTCATCTGGAGAGATGGTCTCCAAGCAGGAGACAAGCTGGGTTTGCCACCTCGCATCAAGTTCATGAGTGGCTGTTGTTCAAAGCTGTGGCAATAAACGTCAGCTTCTTTTGACAGATGTGAATAGGCAGGACCAGAGCGACTTATTTCCCCTTAATCTACTTCCCAAAGGGTGTGGACATGATGCACAAAATCATTTTGAAGTCCATTAGAGGAATTCTGTAGCACAGAATAAACCAGGTTTTCTTAAGCCACCTCTGCTGGGAGTTCAAGTGAGGATCCTTTCCTTGCAGAGAAGGGGCAAGCAGCACCCTCACGGATGGTTACTCGTATCTCAGCAGAGAAGCGATAGCACTGAGAATCCTTGCTTCAACCTTTCATCACTTGAAACCACTTCAAGCCATTCTGAAAGAGCATCCACAGTCTGCTCAGAGAGGAAGGATGATCTTGCACATTGTCATTACTTTTATCCACCATCACCCCGTGACTCATTTAATTCCTCATGTGACCATATAGCAACAGAACCACACAGTGATGTCAGGAGTGACAGAAAAAACAACTGCTGCAGAATCAACCTCTAGCAACTGGCAAAGAACAACTGAGCATGGTGCTGGGGCACAAGTTAAAGACCGGAACAGGCAGCAGCACAACAAAGCTGCTTCTGAATCTGAACTGTCCGAATTGCGCTGGGCAGACACCAGGAGTTGCCATTTGCACACAGCTAGAAAAAAAAAAAAAACAAAAACCAAAAAACAACTCCCTGAGGCAGGAGGGAGAACTGGCCCCACACTAAAGCTCAACCAGCAACTCCAGAGCTGGAAACTGTCTGTGGTGATACTTCTCAGTTCCTTCTTTCCCTGACAGCTGAACTAACACTTGTCTCAGGAGTGCAAACCAGGCAATTATAGCAGGCACGGATGCCACAGGGCTGGACAGGCTCACTATTTATAGCTCCCTACCGACAGCGCTTCCCCACTGTGCCGCTGCACACAGGTTAAGGTACAGCCCATACCTTGAAGGGCTCATGGTCTTAATCAAAACAGAAAGGGCTAGCAACCCCTTTTATGAGGAGAGTCAAGACTCAGAGGTGAAGGGATAAAAGGAACAATGAACTCCAACTTTTCCCCCAACAACTGCCCTTTATTTTGTTAACTCCTTCCCCGACTGAAGTGCCACCTCTCTGCTGCTCATAATTAGCACCAAACAGTCCCATCCAGCGTCGCTGAAGCATTCTTGCAAACTCTGGCCTGTCTTGCCCCTGTTAAATTCTTTTCCCTACCTGCAACAGAGGAGGAAGAAGGGCTTTGCCCTTAACCCTCCTGAGACCTGGGCCCACGCCTCACTGGCAGGGTGGGCAGCATCAGAGCAGGACAGCATCCTGGGGCACTGCCCCTGCCAGAGGGATGATAAACTCCCCAGAGGGGAGCAGGCTGCCAGCTCCGAGCCCTCCACGTCTCACCCAACTGCAGATGCAAGTCAAAGATAGTCTCCTTTGTTCCAGGGGGAGGATTAAAACACGAGCTGTTTGTCAGTTGAACTTTGAAGTGTGTTCCTAGTGATTTGAAGTGTGGTCACCCCACAAAGGGAAACCTTTAGAAATATGGGGTTTGTATTTGAAGTTGGAGACTATCCCCTGGCCTATTTTTAGCCATACATTTGAACTGGCCATATTACAATCCTGCCTCTGTTCTCGTGCAGTAAAAGGCAGAGAGGAATCACTTGACCTGCGGCATCAAATACAGAGAAAACAAGACATTGGGCTGGAAAAGAACCACCCAAAATAGCAGTGAAGAATTCACGCTGCAACACGAACTGTCAGTGTGGAGAGACAAGAAAAATGGGTACTATAGAGCTGGTACGCTTTTTCTAAGGACTTATTAATGAAAGCCACTGCTAGGAAATTATATGGTGGTGCTGATTAGTATTTGTAGGTTTAAGGACCTGAGATCTTTCCCTTTTACTCTAAATACGCTACACACCTAAGAGGAAGATGAAATCCTTGCTGAGGTGAATTCTCAGCTTTCCTCAAGGATTCTTTCTAGATCCACCTGACATTTCCTTTGCTGAACACGGCCTTTAGCTCAGAAACCAATGCTCTCGCATGAGCGAGCCCTCCCCGGGCAGCTGGGTTTTGGTCGATTGGTCTGACCGCTTGCGTTAAACGTGATGCAACGTGACATGACAAATGCAAGCGAACTTCAGGATGGAGTGCAGGGGAAAAGCCGCATCCTATCTGACAGGCCAGCGGGAGGGAAGGGAATTATTTGCCCTATTAACAGCACAGGGAGAAGCACTGAGGCAGGGGGAGGGCTGCGTCTGAGAACAGCTCGTGCTCCCCAAACTTTTTACAGCCCCTCATTAAGGGTTGCAGTATCCTAGACAGTTATGACTACATTCATTTTCTGTCTTTCCCCTCCTCCAGGAAGCTGGGGAAAGAACCCAGAAGACCTGACTGCCAAGGTATTATCTTCCCACTGTCACATCAGCAGGACCATACGTACCACGCGTTTCCCACTGACAAGGAAAGAGGTTAAAACCTCGCATGACAGGTTAACAGCATGATTTGCAGCAACAGCTTAAATAAATGATTGCAGGGACGGAACACTAGCAGGCGGCTAATCTTTTAAAGACTTAAGAGCAGCTACTACTTCAGTCCAAGTAAATACTTCAAAATAAAATTAATTAATGGTGACTAACAGAGATATTTTTTTCTCCTTTGTTTTAACAGCCCAGGATGAATTGGTGGTTCCTCCACAGAACTTATGGTTTCAGGGCCAAACCTGCTATTTCACAGGAGAAGAAAGAGGCTGATCAAGGAAGATTCATCACAGTTTTGTTCCTTACTGTAATTGCAGCAGAACTGGAAAAGCTCTCGATGAATCTCATCGGTCTATCTTACTGTCAGACACGCAAGCTCCAAGAGATGGAGGATGGCATCATGGCTCAGTGTCCGACAGAAGAACAGCATAGAGGAAGGAAATGTTTGGTTCCTGATTCTTGTCCTAAGTAAGCTCTGTCCATGCAGGCCAGAAAAAAAACCCTCCTGTCTTACTTCCAATTACAAGAAGTTTCTTAACAGCTTCCTAGACACAGGTGAAAGCAGAGAAGAAGAGTCTGCAAGGTAACAAGTAATAACCAGCACAAACCAAAGTCTGCTGGAGCCTGGAGAAGCAAACCAGTCAATAATTCAGAGACAATGTTTTCTAATCCACAATTAAGATTTTTTTGATGTCTGTGTTTTTGGGTTTTTTTTTCCTTGACCCTTGGGCTCCAATCCTGGAACAAAGTCAATTCTCTTGGGAGAGAGGAATCTGTTGTGTCCGCTGAACCGTCTGGACTATTTTTAGTTAAATCCAGCATTCCTAAAAACCTCAAGCTGCTTGGGTATTAAGGAAGGAGAAGGGAAACCCTGTGAGCATGCACATCCCCATTTCACACGGGGAGCACAGAACCCGGCGTGCCGGCTGCCTTGAGCACGGGCTACAGCTGGGCTCAGTGCAGAGCTCCAGGAGAAAGGCTCTACATTCACCAGGTAGAGAAGGCAGACAATGGAGGCAGGATTGCTGAATTCCCTGAGCTGGAAGAGGCAAACCAGAGACCCCTGCTAGCAACTGTGAGGCCAGAGAGATCCAAGGGCGAGGCAATTTGCACTTACCCACTGAACTGATGAGCTGCAGCTCTGGAGTACAGCAGTGAGGAGGGAGACAAGCCGAAAGGCAGGATCGGCCAAGAAGTCCTGGAGATGCTTTGCAGGTAGAGATCTCACTGGGAAGAGCAGGACAAACACCTCAAGGGAAGGGCCAGGAGAAAGCTTTTGGAAGGGTTTAGGGAGAGGCAAAAGATGCGAGGGGTGGGTGTATGAACGGGCTGGCGCCTGGGACTTTTAAGGACTAGGCATGAGGGGGAGGAGTAGGGAGAGAGCACAGAAAAACTCGTTTAGACCGGGACGTAAGTGGAGCATAGCACAAACCTGATTAAAAGGGACAGGACTGTTGTGCCAAGTCATTTCTTCCTGCCCCGCAGGGTTTTTACGTCATCTTTTCTGCTAAGCAATATCCATATTTCTGTAAAAGTAGCAGCACAGTGCCGAGCCTCTCCGTGGCAAACATTGCTGAATTTGGCTAATTGAAGTTGACAGAAAGAAAGCAAACCCCAACCGCAGGGGCTGGTCTCAGCGTTCCTGCACAAGGGGGACCAGAAAAGCTCTGGAGATGCTGCTGCAGATTGTGCTGTTTGTTCAAGGAGAGCATTTGTTTTGTGGCTGCAATTCTAGCACGGGGGTCATAGCCAGCATGCTCTGAGTTATCCTATTCACCCTCCCTCATGTCCACAGATGTTTCACACAACTTCTGCTGTTTTCAGCAACCTGCTGGCCAGCCCAGCCTCCTTACAACCACCCTGCTGTGTGGACAGTCAAACACTACACCATCCAGCCAGGCCCGAGGATGAGCTTGTCAACGGAGTAAGGGGAAATACAAATCACTGCTGAGAAAAGACAAACAAGGAATTAGAAGCTCAAGTTTCCTCTTTCTACAGCACCACAGGACCAGCAATGGACCTTGCTCTTCTGCCCATCCCATGAACCTCCATCAGCACAAGCCCATGGAAAACCTCAGAGAGAGGGATCAGCAGTGACACCAAGGGACACACAGCACATGTAAAGTTGCTCCCTGGAGTACTTACATCCCCTTTCACAGGATCAGGCTGCAGCTGCTTCCCTGTAGAGGGGGTGACGACACTTTACAAGGCTCTGTGTGGACAGATGCAAAATCATGAGCCTGTAAGAGTCACAACATTGCTAGCTCCACAAACCTTAAAAACAGAGAATTGAAAGAACTGGATAAGGTGACAAGCCCCTCTGGGTTGTGGCTTCACTTGGACCCAAGGCTCACACCGTCTCCAGGCTGGTGAAGCCCCTCAACACTCCGCACATCAAGCAACCCACAGAAGCACAATTTCTGCCTCTTCTTTCAAGGGTTTATTAGAGCCTTTTGCAGAATGTTTTGGACAATTCTGGCTTTTCGAATTGCTCCTTCCCACCGCCAAGTTTATCTCCAACCCTCCTGGTTTTGCCACGTGATGCAGAGAGCCCCTTTCAGGCAGGCAGCCTTCTGGAGGAGCTCCCAAAAAGGGGCATTAGCCATGCCCTGGGGGATGCAGCACTGGATACAATGCTTGCATTAAACCCTCACTGTCCCCAGCCTTAGCCAGTGCAGAGAACACTGCCTTGCTTTTAGCAGCATTCTGGGTGTGAAGCCTCCTGGAAACCCCCTGAGGTCCCTGCTGCGTGGGCAGCAGGTTGACTCCTTAGCTCTACGCTTGCATGTCATCTCTTAGTACAAATCTGTTGCCCGACTTCCCTTCTTGATGGAAGCTGGCTGCGGGAAGCGTTAGAAAAATCACGCACAGCACCTTTCAGCCACCAGTGGCCATCTCAGCTGGTGGTATTTGTACCGAAAACAGTGGTAAGGAGCCTCCTGGAGAGAAGAGGAACAGGTCCCATTCTGCCTCACCTCAGGGAGCACCATGTGCTCTGGACAGCAAGCCCTTGCAAATGAGCAGCAGGGAAAGAGCCAGTTTGGATCTACCATCAGGGCTTGTTGTTAATGTCTGCAGCTATCCAAGACTGCCTCCACCACTGCCTTGCTTGTCCCTCCCAGTTTATTCACCCAGGTGTTTCCAACAGCTTGTCTACATGGGGGAAGCTTCCTCTGATGTGAGGATGCTTGGGAACTGTCATTAGCTTTGCTCACTCGACAGAAAAATAAAACCCGGAGATTTACTTAAAATAAGACTTTGCTTTTCTAAGTAACACCCTAGGGGGATTTCTCTGGGGCTGCTGGTTGCTCAGGCCACAGGACTCGAGTCACACTTCCAAATGTCTCCCCAGCAACTTCACAGTACTAAATTAATTTCATAATCACATAAAAACCCCACACACTACAGTGATAGAACAGCATCACCGAGGATACATGAATTGAAGCACTCATCAACCAGAGAAAAGCCTGAAACCTTGTATGCCTGTTCTTTCTCCAGAGCTTCTGTGCATAATAAAACCCCATCAAGCTATCTAAATGCTGACTATTTTTTCCCTCTGAGACAGCTGCCTCACTGAGTGCCCAGAATGGATGATGCTCAATAAAGCAAAGAGCTGTTCAGTATTATCCTCATTCATCAGCCCTTGGCCAGGGCCTTATTTGTCATTCAAACGCCGCTCTAGAACCAGAATCTTCTTTGCAGGCGTTTTCCTGTTCCCCTCATGGGGAGCCGGCTCTCCCCAACCCCACAGCACCCACAACTTCAGAGGGGGAATGGAGAAGCAGAGCCATTAACTGTGTGGTTTGGCAGCATCGGGGTGGGAAGGGTGCAGCTACATGCCGAGGTGGTTCAGGGAGGGCAGCGGAGGAGCCAAGCCCATGGCGGAAATCACGTCCATGGGTCCAAAGCATGGCAGGAGTGGGAGGAAAATTAAAAAGATCCTATTGTCGCGTGTCAGCAGAGGCACTGAAACCAGAGCCCCGCTGGGGAGGAACGCTCCAGCCTTACGTAACACTTGAACAACTGAAAGAGTGACTACACTGATCTCACTCACACCTACACCAGAGCAGCACCGCTGCTCCGGTTAAGACCAGGCTCAGAGAAGCCAAGTAGTTGCAGTAAAATTTTCCTGTCTCTTGAAATAAATGCAAACTTGTGCTATTTTGCAAGGGAAAATGGAAGCCTGGCTGTTAGCTACACTAGAGCTCGACGGTTCATAGAGATATGAACATCTAGAGACCTACCCTCTGGAGGAAAACTGCTTAGGATGCAGTATGGCAACTTAAAGAAATGAGGTCGTCTGGATCTCTGTTTTTCCAGCGGTCAATGTACCTTTTTTCTTTCCCAAAAGTGTCTCCTCTTTTTCCAAATTAGATATAAACCAATCCCTGTAGAGGGGCAAATTTCCCTGTGGCCATCCCTCATACAGGCAGCCCTGTGAACATGAGGGCAGGGACTGCTCTTATTTACACTCTGCTGCCTGAGGACTTTGTTTCTGTCAAAAAAACCCCAGCTAATTGCCTTTCCCCCAGAAACATCAGCATGGGCTTCTCTTGTCCCTTACACTTACTTATCCTTCTTAGTTGACTCAGGCCTCCCAACATTCTGCATCTTATCAGCCCCGCTTGAAAGCATCTTCTCCCTCCCCTTTTTCTTTTCCCATCCAAATTTCCCTTCCACATCCTCTTCCCCTTTCCCAAAACCCAAACAAACCCACATTCTTGTGCCCTAGCAGAGGCTGATTCACGGTTTTGCGTCAGCAGCCGCTCTCCTGGCCAGACCCAGCTTTAACTGACAGATCTCAGCTGCTGCCAAGCAGTCTGTGACAACATCTGGGAGGCAGGGCAGGCACCGGCCCAGGGGACGGCAGCAGCAGGAACGGGAGCCTGGTGAGGGCCGGGGTGACGCAGCAGAGCAGGAGAAAACGTGCAGCACTGTCACCTTCAGAGATGGGAAGGGGCATCCTGAAATCAATCAGCTATTCCTCAGAGTAACACCAGGAAGCTCACCAACCAGTTAAGTCAAACAAGGGAAGAGATGGAGGTTAAAAGAGATCTTGGCCCAGGCTTTGGGTTTAATCTAGAACACTGGAGGAAGAAAAAAGGACATTTTTAAGAGTACTTTCAGAGTGAGGTGTTCATCCAGTGCTGTTCTCATCTCATCATCTCCCTGGCCCTGCTCTGCACTCACAGCAGCACCTGCTCCTCTGCCCTTCAGAGCTCACTGGCCAGTTTGGAGTATCCGCACCACCAGACCCGGACTCTGCTCCTATTACACTGCACAACAAAAGGAACGGGATATTTGGGCCCTGAAGCAAAGCAATTAGAAGTCTGGGGGCTCCGTACATTTAACAAGGGCTCCATGTGAGGTTCAAAAAGCAAGTCCTGTCCTTCTGGAGACGCACATTTTCCTGCTGCCCCCAGGACACTCCAGATCACCGCACTGGGGAGGGTAATCCCAGCTCCCAGCCCTGCCCCAAAGCCAGCCTAGAGTCCTGCAGAGCAGATGGACTTTCCAAAGCTGCTGGCTCAGCAGAGCCTACTGCTGACTGCAGGGACTACATTAGCCACTGGAAGCAGTAGGCAACAGCAGATTCAGCTCAAGCCTTAATCTAGTTGCCCAGAACAGTTTTTAGTGCCCACTGAGATCTGTGAACGCGAGAAAGATGAGCTCATGATTTGTACACAGAATATAGTGAAGTTTATTCATATTAAATACATCTACTTGCATCGCTGCTTGTCACATACTTGTTCTCTGGGACACCGAGCTCATTCCCGCTTCAGGGGTTTTTACATAAAGTAGAGCTACCGATCTATTTGCTCTGAACAACAGATCACCGATGCTGCTGAAACGATGCAGCCGGGATTCATTCGGCACAATCTCTACAGAGATTTCCTTTCTACTGGCCTAGGGAGTTCTGCACAGCATATCATCTGCATGAGGACAAAACAATTCCAAGTATAAAGACAGATGGAATTAAAGTGTCTCCAATACCCACACTCATCAAAGCCAAGATATTTTGATATTGAGACACTTGGGTCCTGGTCCAGATTCCAGTTCTTCTCCCCGTGTCCATTCAGTTCCGTTACAACAAGAAGCAAAACCCAACAGCTGTCCTTCTAAAGGATAAGTGGATTTTGCCAAAAGGAGCAGTGGTGTGGGAAGCAGCTTGTTTCTCACATACATGTTTGTGGAGTGAGTGAGCTTGGTCAGCCCGGCAAGAGGAGCTGTGCAACAAACGCTACATGGAAATTCTCGTGCAAATCCAGCTTCCCCCTTCTTGTGCACGTCTGACTTCGGTTACTCTAGACAAGCACAGGACGGGTAGATGAGAAGCATTTCTGATGGACAGAGGGCAAAAGAAGGATTGAACTACAGTGTTTGTGTGCCAAGGGAAACCCAAATATAACAACTATCTCACTGAAAACTGAAATAAACTCTATAAAACAGTTAGAAAAAAACCACAAGTATCTTTCCTGCTGAAACTGGCTCATCTATTTTTGGAGAGTTGGTAGAATTGCGGTGCCCAAGAAGAAGTTCCTACAAGCAACCAGCGTTATGTAATCAAAAGAAGAAAAATACAATAAATCACATGTTCTTCCACCTAATGTTGCAAGAACCCATTTGGTCAATTCTGCCTTCAAGCTCCAACCCCCCCCCCCCCCCCACCCCCCCCACCAAACACCCACACACAACCACGTATCTATACTCCATTCTTTCCAGTTCCCCAGCCCTAATTCCTTTCTCTTTTTTTTTTTTTTTTCCCCCTTTAATTTGCAGCTGGACAACATTAGGGGCCTTTAAAAACCACGAGGTTTTGACCCCACAACAGTTTGATTAGGTCCATTGCCCCCTCTCTTCCCCTCATCCCTACCTCCCAGTGACACTGAGAAAGCAAGTTTACTTTTTGAAATATATATGCATATTTGCACAGACCAGGCACATGATGTTCAACATTTTCATGCCCGCTGGCTTAAAAAAATTTCCAAATAGAAAAGTGTATTATTTTTATTAATATCCAACAACTACACCATTTAATTTGCTGCTTTTCCCTCTCAATGCGTACGTTATAAACCAGCAGGCTCACACAGGGGCTAGTCAGCCCAGTGCTGGCATAAAAGCATCATCGGTTACAAATCTGGGATGATCATTTTAATCATGAGTAGCAAACCCATTTGCTCTTTGGGGACGATGTGCACGAGTTGCACTAGACCGTTCATGAAACAAAACGCCGAAGCTAAGTTTGCAAAGGCGCCTTCACTGCCGCTCATAAAAGAGGATCTGCGAAGACTGCCTCCAGCCTGCCTTACACCAACCACCACAGCGCTCAGAGCGGAGTCACATACAATCTGTCAACTTCTGGCATGAGGTAGATCTAATGGCTCCTCACTGTGGGGCAGGATAAACTGACTTCCTTCAGTAGCCCCTAGCAAATAATATTTTCCACAGAGGTCCATTCATAGGACTCTGACAAACCTAGTTAATATGTACAAGGATTTTTCATTTGTTATTTAGTAGCTAGCCCTTTTAAGACAGCTATGAAGTAGACACTGCAAAGACAGCAGATGATTAAAAAGAACAATTCCAAATGCTTTCTCTTTCATCTGAGGGTCTCAAACCATGTTAAGTCTCACATTACTCCTCTGCAGGTAATAAATATAATTAGGGCCAATTCCAAAACTTTATTTGTATTGAAAAGTATCTCACTCCACAGGGGCTCCATTCAAATCAGCAAATCTCTATGTGAAGTAGGAGGCTACTTAGTAGGAGAATTTGGCCTCAAATAAGGAAACCGAGATGCAGACAGGCTTAGCAGTTTGCCCAAGCTGACACAGCCAACTCCAGCGAAAGGATGAGAAACGAAGGTACCAACGTGCCTCACTTACACTGCTGAAACTTATATTTTAGCTCTTTTTCCCACAAAGACATGATTTTTACACCTCCTGTTTGGTTAAAACATACTTCATTGTTGTATTCACATTTGTAGGGCCCCTTTTCTTGGTCTTTCATTTTCCCATCCATTGCCCATCCATAAATTTTGTTCCTTCTCTGCCCCTTCTTGCTTTTCTTTCCTATTTCCTTGGGAGAAGTTTGCAGACAGAAGCCACTCAAATGCCCCAGCCAGAGAAAAATTAAGACCACCGTTTATTCAAAAAAAAAAAAAAAAAAAAATTAAACAGTTTTGGCAAAACAGCACTACCATATTTTGACTGCATGTTAGCTCCACTCAGCTTTCTAACCTCATATCATTTATTCAACTCTGCTCCACTCCACAACTACCCTTCTTCTACCACGTCCTTCCCTCAAACATTCATATATATATTTACCCCTTCCTATATCGTTTCCTATTTGAGCTTTTTCAGGGCAATGATCACATAACTCCTCCAAGCCTGTATTACGCCTAGCACAATGGGGATCCTTGGTTGCTGGCTCTCAGCTAATATGATTATAAACCAGAGCAATTACCATCACCATCAGGAATTGTGGAAGAGGACATTGCTAGACTAGCAAGTACAAAGAATGATAATAAAAGAAGGGGGGAAAAAAAGCAAAAAAAAAAAATCTTCAGGGAGAAAACAAAGATAACCAAGCAAGAGCTGAGAAGAGGAAACAGAAGAAAGGAAGGAAGCAGAGATCATTCCCCTGAATGCTTCTGACACAGACACTTCTTTTCCCTTAGCCTAGTTTACATTTACTCTTACCCAATGCATTTCATACTCGGGTACCTACTACCCTTTCTTCTTGGTTTCATTCCTTTTACGTTTTCTGAAACTACTCAGCTCCCTCTCCCAGATGGGGGGGTGAATTGGGTCCAAAAAGAAAGAAGTTATTGTTACTATTGTATTAATATTGTATGGTATCACTCTATCATTGTATTGTTATTACTCTATTACTAACAGTCTGTTACAGACTTACCAACAAAATTACGTTCTCCTAGTAAGTTCAACTGCATTTGCAAAGAGAAAGAAAAAGCAAGTTAAACAAATGGTCTGAGGGAATCTCTGCTACCTTTCTGCAAATTATTTCACATTAACTTTAAGATTTGTATTTTAGAAATTGCCAGGAAATCTTACAGAGGCTGCTATTATATCAGAAAGTGGAAAGAAATGAGGATAAGTAACAACTGACTGAGAACATGTATGTAATATGCAACTCTCTTAAGTTTTAACATAGTGTATTTTTTATCTTGTCCTGAAACTTTTGGCTAGTAATTGTAAGCCTTGATGCCCCTTTTTACCCAGCAGGTCGTAGTTACAAAACCCACCAGTGACCTGAGAGATCCACTGA